>JARVZY010005797.1:0-28431 GCA_030686995.1 Artemisia argyi
ACATTAAAAGAGAGCACATTTATATCTCAAAAGTTTTAAAAAAACTGTTGTCGTCGACATGTCGTCGGGATACCAAAAGTTATTAAAAAAAAATAAAAAAAGAGACACATTACCTGTCTCGCTACGTACTGTCTCAGCTCTCAGCTCTCCCTAGCTACTGTCTCCGGGTCTCAGCTGTATTAAAAAAACAAAAAAAAAAAAAAAACAAAATTAATACAAAATTAACACTTAAATTAAACAAATTAATACAAAACAATAACAAAAATCAAAAAATAAAAAATTAATCAAAAAATTAATACCTGCGATGGTTTATTTTTCAAGAAAGAAATGGTGGGGAAGAAGGGGAAGAATTAAACATGTGAAGGGTTGGGGAAGAATTAAACAAATGAGGGTTGGAGGAGGAGGTGCACAGTGGTGCTCGTGTGGTGGTGGTAGTAAATGTGGTGGTGTTGTTGGGGTGGAGCGCTATGGTGGTGGTGGTGGTATAATGTGGTGGTGTTGTTGGGGTGGAGGAGTGGTGGAGGTGGTGTGGTGTGGTGGTATAATCGCCGGAGGAGTGGTGTGGTGGTGGTATAATCGCCGGAGAGGTGAAATCGATGGTTTATTTTTTTTCTAAGTTATGAGAAATAATTTGACCAGATCTGGTTTTGGTATAACTTTTTTTATCCTGTCGACGGGACTAGAAAGGAATTTTTTATATTTTTAATAGTCCCGTCGACATGTCGACGGTAATATTACGTTATTTTGTCGTTTTCGCGTTTGGCGGGACGTATTAAATTTTCACGAAATTTTTGGCGGTTATATTCCCGTCGACATGTCGACGGGAAAATAACTTTTATTAAAAAAAATTTATTTATAATAAATACTTTTATAAAATTACTTTATTATAAATACTTTTATAAAATTACTTTAATATAATTAAAAAAAATTATTTATTATAAATACTTTTATAAAATATTAAAAAATAAGTTTTATAAAATTAATAAACTAAATTTATATAATTAAAAAAAATTATTTATTATAAATACTTTTATAAAATTAAAAAAATATATATACTTAAAATTAATTACTTATATTATAATTAAAAAAAATCATTTATTAAAATATAAAATAAATAATAATTAGAATATCACAAAATACTAAATCCCAACCATTAGATAACCTAGAGATCACAACCGGTAAAAATTCAAGTCTTGTATCCTTGACCCAATATTTTATAAAAATTCAAGTCGAGATGCAATTGTTATACATGAGATGTTAAACGAACGAGTCGAGATGCAATGGTTATACATGAGATGTTAAACGAACGAGTCGAGATGCAATGGTTATACATGAGATGTTAAACGAACGAATCGAGATGCAATGGTTATACAGGAGATGTTAAACGAACGAGTCGAGATGCAATGGTTATACATGAGATGTTAAACGAACGAGTCGAGATGCTATGGTTATACATGAGATGTTAAACGAACGAGTCGAGATGCAATGGTTATACATGAGATGTTTAACGAACGAGTCGAGATGCAATGGTTATACATGAGATGTTAAACGAACGAGTCGAGATGCAATGGTTATACATGAGATGTTAAACGAACGAGTCAAGATGCTATGGTTATACATGAGATGCAATTGTTCTACCTAACAACTTTTTTTCTACCTAACACCTTATCCTCACAATATAAACACACACACACACACACATACTCATCTCACTATATATATATATATATATATATATATATATATATATATATATATATATATATATATATATATATATATATATATATATATATATATATATATATATATATATATATATATATATATATATATATATATATATATATATCTCTCTCTCTCTCTCTAGCAGTTTCTGTTTTCTGGCGACACCAGCAGTTTCCGGCACTGGAATCTTTTTCTGGCCACCACCTTTTATCACCTCAACTTGTAGATCGGGCCACGCCGGTCACGATTCAACCACTCAACCTCACAACCACAAACATACACTGTTATCATGGTGAAGAAGATGGCAGAATTTGAAGCTTTTCCTTGTCCTTGTGAACGAGGAGACGTGATTCTGCGAGAATCGTGTAAATCTTACTCCCGTGGTAAACTATACTATGCGTGTCCTTTCTCGCAGGTGAACAATTACATATTTTTTCGTGTATTATATAAATAATTTGGTTGGTTGTTAAAAATAATAGTTTTTACTCTTTAGCAGCCTGGGACAAAAGACCATGGATGTATTTTTTTTATGGACGGAGGAATGACTCGCCAAAATGATGATCGGTTCTCTGGGAGCTTCAACATCAAGCGGTTCTGGATCTGGTCCAAAAAGGTGCTCAAACTGTCATGAAAAAAATCTTAGAATAAACATGCTGGAGGCACAAAAACAGGTGCTGGAGGCACAAAAACAGGTGCTAAAGACAAAATTAAGGGTGCTGGAGGCAAAACTTGACATGGAAACGTATCTGTTGGGTCACTGAATTCCCCAAGTCTTCTAACAAGGATTTGAACGTAAAATCCCCTAAGTGCAAACAAGTCACTGAGTGAACAGTAACTCAGTGAGTCACCTTCAGGGAGCTAAGACCGAGCCTAAGAAGAAAGGTTCTCCATTCAGTGAGGCGGAACTCAGTGAAGTGTGATCTAAGCCAAGAAGAAGGTGATGGGTTCAGTGAGGATGACAATAACTCACTGAACCCCAATGACTCCTCGCAACTTAAACGTACTGAAGACTGATGACATGAAGACTGAAGTTTTGGCGGGACTGGGCGGGAAAGTCTGAGCTGCTTTATTAAAGTGCTTTATCACTTTAATGTCAGACTTTCCCCAAATGGTTAAAACCAGTCTGTCATCAGAAAGTGCCTTTTGGATCTAACTCAATGAAGGTTCCTTTGCCAGAAGAATAATATCTTTCAAGATATTGTTAAGGAAGCTTTAGGTCCAATGTATATTTAGTTGTTCTATACTTGTGTATAAATAGGAAGCAAATGTGAGGAGTAAAAGTTGACAAGTTTGTGCAATTAATGCAAAGCATTCACAAACCACTTTTACTCCTCCAAAGAACAACACAAGCCCCTGAGATAGCTCAGTGGGTAATTTAAGTTGTCACTCAACTTAGTTGAGTTTAGTGAGGAGTCCATACCACACTTGTCAATTCAACCCCAAGTGTTATTCCGCAAACACTTGGGTACGATTCTTTTTGATTAACTTCTAATAAAGAATTAAACGTTGGAAAATATTATCTCTTTTGTTTACGTTTTTTTATTGTTAATCATTTTCTACATTTGTGTTCAAGTCATATAACTTGGTTACTTTAACTTCTTAGTTACGGTTAACCAAGTAAAAGGGACCAACAAGTGGTATCAGAGCCTCTGATTTGCAAAACTTTTACACGTTTTCAAAACCTAAAGAGTGCTCAAGTTTTTAAAATCAAGATCCCACTATGACTGACACAGATGTTCCCCAGCTTGTCGATAAAAAGGGTGGAAGTTATTCAGCAACTGCCCCTCGACTTGAAGCTGGCAAATTTAACAAGTGGAAAAAACGAATGCTTTGCTACTTAACTGGGATGGAACCTTATTATATCAAATTGATTAATGAGGGTCCATATGTCCCAACAACTGCCCAAGGTTTAATCAAACCTGAAGCTCAGTGGACCCCAGATGAAAGGAGGGTGGTCAATCAAGACCAGCGCCTGAAAAGCATCATTATATCATGCCTTCCTGATGATATAATGGAATCAGTGATCAACTGTCCCACTGCCCAGCAGACATGGACTGACCTGGTTCATAGCTATGAAGGGCCTTCTGATACCAAAGAGAATAGAATCATGGACCTGAAGCTTGAATTCAATACCTTCAGGGCCAAGGATTCTGAAAGTCTCCCTGAGACTTATACTCGGTATAAGACCCTCCTGAATGAGCTGACCAATGATGGTGTTATACTGTCAAAACATGAAATCAATGTTGGTTTTGTCAACAGTCTCCCTGAGAAGTGGTTAAACTTCTCTCAGGGATTGAGAAATGCAAACCACATTCAGAACCTTGAGCTCCCTGCCATTTATGGGAAGTTTGTCTATGAAGACAATCTTATCACCAGGAGATACCCTGGTAAAGCTCAGGAGACCAAAAAGGCCTTGACAATCACACCCATATCAACTGCTTTCTATTCTAAAGGTGTTGTGCAGGATTTTCAGGATGGTTCAGATGATGAGGTTGACCAAAGAACCAGTGAGGAGTATCTTAATGATCTTCAGATTGAATTTCATGAAAGAGCACTCCTTGCTAATTCAAAAAGGTTTTTTAAGAAAAATAAATTTCCTTCTAAAGCAAATGACAATACTGAATGCTTTAAATGTGGCAAAATGGGGCATTTTGCTAAAGATTGTTTTTCAAAAACTACCTCAGAACCATCCTTCAAGTTTTCAGGAAATAACTCTTTTTCAGGCCCCAGCAAATTTCAACCAAAAATGCTTCAGTCTAGTCAAAGATTTGAAAAAGTCCCTCAAATTGACTTTGAAGCAAAGTACAGAAAGGCAAAAGCCAAGCTTGCCCTTCTTGAATCATCCTCAACAGTCTCTCAGCCTCCTCAGGCTCCAAAGCCTACTCAAGCCAAAAACAAAGGGCTTGTTGCTGAAACATATGACTGGGATGAGGTTGAAGTGTCCTCTGATGATGATGAAGTTCACATCAGTGCCCTGATGGCTCTGTCAGAAGACAACAAACTTGCTGTGGGGAAGAGTCATGCAAGAAATGGTGAATGGGTCAACATCACAATGAGAAAGGTAAATCTTTTACTTTCTATGGATGATAATGATGATTGGAAATCTTACTTAGACTATATAAATGTTGATCTTAAGTATGTTGAAGAGCAAAGACTTAATCTGTTTTCAAAATTTAACAAACTCAGTTTTGAATTAAATCAGTGTAGAGATGAATTACTTGTCTTAAAACAAGCCAAACTTGAAAGTGTCACACTTCAAATTCAAAACTCTGAACTTGTAAAACAAAATCAAGCTCTTCAGGAAGAACTTAAGAAAGAAAAGGAAATTATTTGGAAATGGACTCAGAAAAACCCCAAACTTTATGAAACACTGAGTCTCTCACCCAGCCCCAATAAGGCTGGTCTAGGTGATGATCAACTCACTGAGGTTTCAGGGGAAAGTAGTCATTCCACAACTTTTCTATTTACCAACATACTCTCTAGCAAGGAACTAGCTCCCAAACCCAGTGATTGGATTGAAAGAAACAATCCTGATAGTAAATTGCCAAATTTTAACACTGGAAGAATTCTGGAGCCTGAAAGTCAGGCTATCAAGGAGCTGCTAGGAGTCACTGATGAACTTAGTCCTACTGAGTCCATCACTGAGTCTAAGTCTGATTCACCACTCCCACCACTGAAACAACTTCATGGAGCAGAACCCAATTCTAATCTTGCACCATTAGTCTTTCAACCACATTCTCCTAAAGAGAAATCAGGGTTAGGAAGGACTATACTGAAAAGACCTACTCCTGCACCCACTGAACACCAAAAACCTTCAGTAACTACAGAAGTGAAGCTTGAAAGCACTGATTCAAAGGTTGATCAGCTTGCTGAACTTGTCAGGATGCTGAGTGAGAAAATTGAGTCTACTGAGAAAAACTCTGACTCTAAATCTACCAAGCCCTCAGTATCCTCAGGTTCATCCAAACCAAAAACCACACCCAGACCCTCAGGGAGATGTGAACTGTGCAATTATCCAAATCACAGCACTGATAAATGCTACAGAGTCCTATTTTGTATGATATGCAAACAAGAGGACCACAGAACTTGTGATCACATCCCCCACACTGCCTCTTTAAAGGCAAGGGGTCAGTACAAAACCCAAGGCTATCAGTATGCCACACCTCCCAAACAAAGACTGAAGGCTAAGCCTTTCTCACCATGTCCTCACTGTGGTTTCAATGATCATCTTCCTGATGATTGTTTGATGAAAGTATGCTGTGACATCTGTGGAGATCCCTCCCATGAAACCAGGGGGCATGACAAAGTGATTCAGTCCAGAAGGAAATATCAAACCAACACTTCTCAGTCACCTGATGCATCAACATCCACAAAATGTAAAACATGTGGAAGCTCAGGACACATAACTTCAGACCATGATTCACTAACTGAGTTCAAAAAGTCCCTGAGGACTAAGCCCACTAGAAGGTGGGTCAACAAGCAAAACTAACCCAGTTTACTGTTTGTGCAGAAACACATCAAGGATCCTACCTGGCATCTAGACAGTGGATGCTCCAGAAGTATGACTGGTGTGAAAAGTTTTCTGCACAAATATGTGGAAGAACCAGGACCCAAAGTAGTATTTGGTGATAACTCATCAGCTCCCACTGAGGGTTATGGTTCAGTAAACTGCAATGGTATAGTTTTTACAAGAATAGCTTATGTTAATGGTCTGAAGTACAACCTGATAAGTGTTTCCCAACTATGTGATGCAAAATACATAGTTCAGTTTGATGATAAGAGAGGGACCATCTTTAATGCCAATAAGGAAGTTGTGTTGATTGCACCCAGAAGGGATGATGTATATGTCCTTGACATGTCATCCCTGACTCAAAATGGGACTTGCCTATTCTCAAAGGCAAGTGAGACAATCAACTGGCTATGGCATAGGAGACTCTCTCATCTCAACTTCAAAAACATCAACAACCTGGCCAAACAGAACAAAGTTCTGGGCCTTCCATCCCTGGTGTATACCAAAGACAAGCCTTGTTCTGCTTGTGAAAAAGGAAAACACCACAGGGCATCATTCAAAACCAAACAAACCTTTTCAATCAAAAGCTGCCTGCATCTTCTTCATATGGACCTTTTTGGACCTGTCAGTCCAATGTCCATACACCATGAGAAGTATACTCTGGTCATTGTGGATGAATACTCAAGATATACTTGGGTTTACTTCCTGACCAAAAAGAGTCAGGCAGCTGAAACCATCATGTCATTTGTCAGGAACATTGAAAATCAAAATGATGTCAAAGTTAAACAGATCAGGACTGACAATGGCACTGAATTCAAAAACCAAGACCTTGAGTGTTTTTGTGATGAGAAAGGAATTTCTCAAAATTTCACTTCTCCCTATACTCCTGAACAAAATGGAGTAGCTGAAAGGAGAAATAGAACACTCATTGAGGCAGCAAGAACCATGCTGAATGGCTCAGTCCTCTCAAAACATTTTTGGACTGAGGCAGTTAAAACAGCCTGCTACACTCAAAACAGGTCAATCATTGTGAAAAGGCACAATAAGACACCTTATGAGATATTCAAAGGAAGGATTCCTGACATCAGCTACTTTCATGTATTTGGGTGTCCTGTGTTTATACATAATCACAAGGATCACTTAGGTAAATTTGATGCCAAAGCTGATGATGGATACTTCCTGGGATATTCCTTGGTCTCTAAAGCCTTCAGGGTGTTCAACACAAGGAGACAACAAACTGAGGAAACTTATCACATTACTGTTGATGAGAGCACTGAATCCATCAGGTTCTCAAATTCCTCAGTTGAAGAAATTGGTATTGATGACTCATCAAGATATCCTCCTGATAAGTATCATCCTGAGAACAATCCCTCAACTCAATACCAAGCTGATGCTGATGTCTCCTACTACATCATCCCTCACAATCTACGCCAACCACCTATCAGTGAGTTCATAGAAACTCAGCCTGTCTCAAATGAGACTGACACCACTGAACAAATTGTTCCTACAGTTGTCACTGAAGTGCATATTGATGAGTTACCTCATGTTCCTGAGACTGAACCTATTCAGGCTCCTACAAGCTCAAATTCCTATCCCAAACCCCAGGATAGCTGGACTAGATCCAAAATCATTGAGCTTGTGAACATCATTGGTGAACCCACTGAAGGCATGCTCACAAGAAGCAAGGCTGCCAAACTCAAGGCTGCCACTGCCAACATATGCCTTTATGCTGACTATCTCTCAGAAATTGAGCCTAAAAATGTAAAGGAAGCCCTGACTTATGAAAGTTGGGTTCAGGCCATGAGAGATGAATTGGAACAATTTGACAGAAATGATGTCATGACCCTTGTTGAATGCCCCCAGGGTGTTTTAATCATTGGTATGAAATGGGTCTTTAAAAACAAGACTGATGAGAATGGCACAGTCATCAAAAACAAAGCAAGACTGGTTGCCAAAGGATATAATCAACAGGAAGGTATAGACTATGAGGAAACCTTTGCACCTGTTGCAAGAATGGAAGCCATCAGGATCTTCCTTGCCTATGCAACTTACATGAACTTTAAAGTTTACCAAATGGATGTTAAAAGTGCATTCCTGAATGGTAACATCAAAGAAGATGTTTATGTGCAACAGCCTCCTGGTTTCGAAAGTAGTGAATACCCCAACCATGTCTACAAGCTTAACAAAGCCCTTTATGGACTAAAACAAGCACCCAGGGCATGGTATGAAACTCTTTCAGCCTTCCTGATCCAAAACAAGTTTGTCAGAGGAAGAATTGACAACACACTGTTCATCTACAGAACAAAGGATGATGTCATTCTTGTCCAAGTATATGTTGATGACATCATCTTTGGCTCAACAAGTTACAAACTTTGCAAACAATTTGAAAAACTCATGACCACAAAGTTTGAAATGAGCATGATGGGTGAACTCACATACTTTCTTGGACTACAAATCAAACAAACTGAAAAAGGAATATCCATTTGCCAAGAGAAATATCTCAGGAACATACTGAGGAAGTATGAGCTCACTGACTGCTCTTCAGTAAAAACTCCCATGGTTCCTCCAAACAACCTTGGTCCTGATCTCACTGGAAAGTCAGTGAATCAAACCCAATATAGAGGAATGATTGGCTCCCTGATGTACTTACTTGCCTCAAGGCCTGATATCCAATTCTCAGTCTGCCTGTGTGCAAGATACCAGGCTGACCCTAAAGAATCACATCTCACTGCTGTCAAGAGAATCATCAGGTACCTGAAGGGTACTCCAAACCTTGGTTTGTATTACCCAAAATGTTCAGGATTTGATCTCAAAGGGTACACTGACTCTGACTATGCAGGATGTAACATGGATAGGAAAAGTACTTCAGGATCCTGCCAATTTCTTGGTGGTAAACTTGTGTGTTGGAGTACAAAGAAACAGCAGTCAGTGGCCATGTCCTCAGCTGAAGCTGAATATATGGCTGCTGCAGGATGCTGTGCAAATGTACTTTGGATGAAGAGCCAACTGAGTGACTATGGCATTCAGTATAAGATGGTACCTATCTTTTGTGATAATACAAGTGCCATAGCCATCTCAAACAATCCAGTACTTCATCAAAGAACCAAACACATTGATATCAGATACCACTTCATCAGGGACCATATCTCTAATGGAGAAATTGAACTACATTTCATCCCCACTGAGTATCAGCTAGCTGATATCTTCACTAAACCTTTGGATGAACCCACTTTCACAAGATTGAAAGCTGAACTGGGCATGTTGGACATAGAATCAGGGAACTGATAAAAAATGTTCCAACATGATGTATATTCTCTAGGTCCCTGATCACACCCTTCCTGAAACACTCATTTTTATTGAATGAAAAAATCATTCAGGGGGCTCAGGATGAAAAATGGCATTGAATACCCTAACTAAATGCTCTAAGTATTTAGTCAGTTAAATGTCCCAGGTAGGTAACTGAATCCTATTAAATATAGGAATATATGTCACTTACACAACTGGCATCCACTCCTTGGGCCCCCACATCTCTCTCACCAAACACCACTGAGCATTAAATGCTCTCTCACACACAAAACGTGTGATGATTGTTTTTCCTGCAAAAGTGCAATATTTGCAGAAGCACCCCAAAGGGTGAGAGAAAATAGGGGTAGTGGGAATCGTGACATTTAATGCGGATATCAAACCAAAATTATTATGCCGTTTCGGTTAAATAAATTAAACCTTTGGCATCCGCAACATCACCTCCCAAATCTTTACCCTATAAATACCCCCACAAAAAAAGGGAAACACACACGCTTTTAAAATCTTTAACAAAACTCTTGCAAATTGTTTTCAAAACTGCGTGTGTTTCCTCACCCATACCCATTTTTCAAACCAGGCTTTTTATAAACAAATGGCTACTTCTAAGGTCGTAAAATACGCACCCAATGTGGATTTCCAAATGGAAAGCGTAGACCTTACCAAAAATAATGTGGTGGGGAACTTTGCCTACCCTGCTGGGTACCCTGAATACAGGGATGTGGTGATGTTCCTTCAGAACTGTTTCCTGACCACCTCATTCACTAAGACCCCCTCAGTCATCTATCATGACTACTTGAGGGAATTTTGGTGCACAGCGGTTGTTGAAAACCCTGATGCGCCAAAAGAGGCCAAAATCAAGTTTACAGTCAAGAATGGAACTAAGTCCCTAACTCTTGACTATAAAACTTTTGTCAAAGCCACTGGGCTTGATTATACCACGACCTTCACTGCCCAACCCTCTGAAAAAGAGGTAAAGGAGGTCTTGTTGGAATTGGGACCCTATGACAAAAATCACCCTGAGGTGACACCAGGGTCCCTATTATCCAAAGCCCCAATTGTTAAGACCTGGTTCCCAGCTCCCTGGAGGATTCTAATGACTTTTGTCATTCAGGTTCTCTGGGGAAATAAATCCTCGACTGAGCAATTAAACACTACTCAAGCAATGATAGTGTTCTGTCTCATTGAGGGTAAAATGATAGACCTTGGAGAAATCATCTTCAGGGACCTCATAGCAAAGTTAGGGGGGAAGTCTAGGCAAAAACATATGTCATATCCTAGATTTGTTTCCTGTGCCCTACAAGACTTGCTTGGGTCTGAGTATGATAGGCCTGACGCAGTAGGTTTTGAGCCTGACGTCCTACACAAGGCAAATTACTCACGCGACCCTCTTGAGGTTACACCAGTCACCCTGACATTGTACATGCGTACTGCTATCCAGGGTGACAATAAAGTATAACCAATTCCCTCTCCCACCAAAAGGGTGAAGAGGAAGAAGGGTCAGGGGTCCAGGAAGGTGGCTCAACCCAAGTCACTCGACACTGAGACTTCTGATCCTAAAGTTGCCAAAAAGGGGCATGAATTACCGCCCTTGACTGCGGACACCCTGAGTATAATAACCCAGTCACTAGGCCTGCAACAAAAGCCAACGGAGGGCACTGAGAAATCACACTCAGTGTCCTCGGGCAAACCCGTTTCCAAAGACTCTACTGTCATAAACAAGACAGTTGAGCCGAAACAAAACAAACCTTCGCATCCTGTTAACGTCTCTGGCAAATCACAACCAGGGTCTCAGGGAGTAAGGGATCCTAAATCCTCGGTGGGGCAGCACTACTCCACTGAGAAGGGGGTCCACAAACAATCACATCCTGCTAAAAGCTCGGGTAGATCAAAACCCAAGCATCAGGGAGTTAATGTCCCTAAACCTTCGACAGGCCAGAACAAGCCTGTTGGAAAGGGGGACTCAACCACTCACTTGCCTGATGAGGACATTCGCAAATCAAAGCTTTTGTCTGAGGGCACCCCTACTTATCCCCAAGACTCAGTGGGAAACAAACAACCCACTGATAGGGACACAACAATCACGGCTCCTCGGGATGGCACTGAGAAACACCCATCAGTGTCTAAAGGGGTCACGGGGGACAAAGACTCAGAGGGATATAAACCACCCGCTGATATGGAACCCACAACCACTCCCGGAGGTGCGCATAACTTGGGAACTGGCCTTAAAGACCAGGTAGGTAAAACCCAACCTACCGGATTTGAGGGGTCAGGACCTGGCCAAAACGAAGGCAAATCTTCTTATGAAGAGGAGCCGGATAACCTCCAATTGTTGCAGATATCCTCCCTGGCGGATGCTCAGGCATTCTTATTTTCTGATGATGAATTCAACAGTGACGAGGAAGTCTTCACGGCCGGAGATGATATGGAGGATGAGGAGACAGTCCCTGAACCTGTTACTCAGTCTCCTCAACCCTCTAACCATGATGAAGATGAACAACATTCCGAGCCGGAAACCTCAGAAGACGCTTCAACTCCTCTCACTGAAAGAGCCTTCAAAAGGTTCATCAAGAAAATGACTAATGTTTTGTACAGGGGGGTCACTGAAGAGGTGTTTGATCTGCATACTGAGCAAGCAGTCCACTATCACCTCCTCAAAGATGCTGTTGAAGATTACAATGAAGATGTCAGGGAGCAAAATTCCACTGTCAATCACTCCCTGACACAAATGGCTTCGCACATCAATCAATTTTTGGAATCCCTTAAGGAGCTGGCTACAGGGGTTAAGTCAATTCAAGAATCAGTCAAGGATGATCCTGAGCTCAACAAAAGAATTCTTCAGGCATCTGAGACATATCAGGTCAACTCGGCGGCCCTTACTGAGTTACTTGGTTTGATAAGGGATTCAAATGTTCAGAATCTCAGCTCCACGGTGGAGTCCCTCAAGTTTTCCTTCACTCAGTTGGAAGCATCAGTGACAGCTCAATTCCAGAAGTCCACATCTCTGGCATGGACAATGGGTTCCCGGATGACTGCCCTTGAAAGTTCTCAGGCTTCACTTGACTCCAGGGTATCTCTCATTCATCAGGATACTGCGGAGATCAAGTCCATGATGACGGAAATATTTCAAGCCTTCAAGGGTTCTACTTCTACTTCAGTAACTCCAACACTTGCCATCACTGCAGCTCCGGCAAATGTTGAGGGGGAGAATGTTACTGAAACCCCTGTTACTGATGAACAAGAAGCTGGACAGCCCTCTCACACTGAGGGGGAGCATGTCACTGAAGCCACACCAATCACTCAAGTTCCCCCACAAGAGGAACCAGTCTCCTCCACTCTACTTCAGGACAGAGGAAAAAGCATTGCCACCACCTCAGAACCTGAAGTCAGACTCCAGCCTGCCTCCAAAATTGTCAGAATTGACCCTGATGAACCTATCAGGGTCCCGTATGAAATTAATGGAAAAATCTATCAACTTACTCATGACCAGATACAAGACTACTTGGGAAAAGTTGAGAAAGCGGCAAAGGCAGCTGAAGAAGAGAAACTGAGCAAGCCTAAACTGATACAGGTTGTTCATGAGGAGGCTGAAAAGATTGGTCTGGACACTGAGGCACTAGCTAATGAGCAAGCTGGTGCAGCCTTTAAAAAGGCTCAGGAAGAACAGATGAATGCTCTGAAAAAGGAAAGGGAAGAAAAGCTGAAGAGGCAAGCTCAAATCAGAAAGACCAGGGTTGAAAGATATCATTGGGTGATGAAGGAAAGATTGAAGCCTGAAACCATCACTGACATCAAAATCCACAGGAATACCAAACCCGCAATGGTCACTGTCTTCAGGGGGGCTGATAAGAGAATAATGGATGTTCATAATCCATTCAAATTCGCTGACTTTGGGATCACTGAACTTGATGAACTCCGTCCCATCATTGCCAAGAAAAATGGCGTCGTTGTTGATCAACTTCTCAAGTCACTGAGCGAAAGATATGACAGACTGAGAGCAATGCCTGAAGCCCTCAACATTCCCTCCCTTCTTCCTGCTCCAACAACAGGAACTGCTTCTTCAACCACCACAAGGAGAAAAAGGAAGCACATCGAATCCGAGCCTGAGATCAAAGTCCCAGGATTGGAATGTGACAGGTCTGTTAACTGAAGGAATCACCTTCGTGAACAACACCGTGCTTGAACACCCTGAACGAGGTCTATGCTTCACTGATGAATATGGAGACCTTGGCTTCCAAAGGTGGTCCGATATAGACAAGGCAGGGGTCACGGCAATGGTAGCGTACCTGATGTTAGCTGCTCCTATTCAAAGTGGTGCAAACCAAAGGTTCTGTAAGGACCTAAGGACAAAGATTGAGGAGCATCCTGAGAAACACCTGCTGAGATCAAAGAAAGCTAAGATTGAGGGACTTGGCTATCATCTGAACATCTGATCTGCAACAACTATCTTTTTTTTATTTTGTTTGTAATTTGTAGGAAAATGTAATAGCTAATGAATAAACTGATGTTTTGTTTAAATAGTTATGTCCTACTTACAATTACAACAAACATTCAGCAAGAGAAGATGTACCCTGACAACTCAAGCTGAATCAAGTATCACTTAGGCAATTTGTATGTTCAAATAGGGGGAGATTGTTGGGTCACTGAATTCCCCAAGTCTTCTAACAAGGATTTGAACGTAAAATCCCCTAAGTGCAAACAAGTCACTGAGTGAACAGTAACTCAGTGAGTCACCTTCAGGGAGCTAAGACCGAGCCTAAGAAGAAAGGTTCTCCATTCAGTGAGGTGGAACTCAGTGAAGTGTGATCTAAGCCAAGAAGAAGGTGATGGGTTCAGTGAGGATGACAATAACTCACTGAACCCCAATGACTCCTCAGCAACTTAAACGTACTGAAGACTGATGACATGAAGACTGAAGTTTTGGCGGGACTGGGCGGGAAAGTCTGAGCTGCTTTATTAAAGTGCTTTATCACTTTAATGTCAGACTTTCCCCAAATGGTTAAAACCAGTCTGTCATCAGAAAGTGCCTTTTGGATCTAACTCAATGAAGGTTCCTTTGCCAGAAGAATAATATCTTTCAAGATATTGTTAAGGAAGCTTTAGGTCCAATGTATATTTAGTTGTTCTATACTTGTGTATAAATAGGAAGCAAATGTGAGGAGTAAAAGTTGACAAGTTTGTGCAATTAATGCAAAGCATTCACAAACCACTTTTACTCCTCCAAAGAACAACACAAGCCCCTGAGATAGCTCAGTGGGTAATTTAAGTTGTCACTCAACTTAGTTGAGTTTAGTGAGGAGTCCATACCACACTTGTCAATTCAACCCCAAGTGTTATTCCGCAAACACTTGGGTACGATTCTTTTTGATTAACTTCTAATAAAGAATTAAACGTTGGAAAATATTATCTCTTTTGTTTACGTTTTTTTATTGTTAATCATTTTCTACATTTGTGTTCAAGTCATATAACTTGGTTACTTTAACTTCTTAGTTACGGTTAACCAAGTAAAAGGGACCAACAGTATCCCAACCACGACCACGCATGCCAGTCGGATGCAATACTCCGTGACCTTTTAGGTGACATGGATAAATTTCATATGTAGTACTGTTATCGTTGTTGTTGCTGTTGTTGTTGATGTTATTGATGTTTAATAAAATGTTTTTGTTGTTGTTGTTGTTTAATAAAATGTTGTTGTTGTGGTAACTGATGTTGAACGCCCTTTATATTTTAAATTTGTACGCACAAATAATAGAACTGAAGGAGCAATAATTATCAAACACAAAGGCAAACTGTTTATTTAAAACAAGCAAGAGTTCTTAACCACATGCATTTTCATACAGACTCAAACTAAACAACTCGACAACCAAACTAAACAACTCAACAACCAAAGGAAACAACTCAAACTAAACAACTCGACAACCAAACGAAACAACTCAAACTAAACAACTCGACAACCAAACGAAACAACTTAAACTAAACAACTCGACAACTAGAAGAACAGATCAAACGAAACAACCCGTTTTTTTTTGCGGCTACTTCCCGCTTTACTCGAACTCGCACCATCTTTTCCCTTCCTTGCTCTCATTTCCTTGATATGTGCAAACGTAGCTTCAAGATTTGTGACCCTATTTCCCAGATTATCAAGTTTGGTTTCCAACGTACTTTCAGCTTCGTCGTCACCTCCAACAGCAACAACTTGAGCTTCAGCAGCATCTAGCTCGTCCATGTACTCTTTGTAGTACGACTTTTTCCTACACCATTCGATAATCTTGTCTCTCATCCACGGTTCAACATTCTTAAAAGAACCATATTCCTTATAAACTGCATGACCAAAAGTTAACATAACTTCATTAAAGAGGAGCTCGTGTGACAAGATTTTTGAGTACTCCTCTTCAACTGTGCAACCACGCCAAGTCATGTGTGTCTTGTAAGAATTGACGATTGACTTATTTGTGAGATGTGTAAAATGAGACGGAAATAATTTTGTGAGAATGTATATAGGTAAAAAAATGAGACGGGAATGTATTTGTGAGGATATATATAGCCTGATTTTTGAAGAGATATTCCCCTCGACATGTCGACGGTCGACGGGAAAAAGAACGCGGGAAAAAATCCCGCCCAATATTTTACCCATTTATTAAAAATATTTATAATTTAGTAATATACTCCCGTCGACGGGACTCTCAAAACAAATAATTATTATCCTTAATCACACGTTAATTGTGGGGATATACGTTATTAATATATTCCCGTCGACAAGTCGACGGGAATATATTAGCGGGTAAATTTCGCGCCCAATTTTGGTGAATTATTGAGGTCAAAAAAATATGTTGAAATGTTCCCGTCGACATGTCGACGGGAAAATACGATTATGAAAAATTCAACGCAGTGGGGCTCGGTCAAGCGTTTTTTTTGTCGTTTAGTGGATGATGCCGTCGACATATTGTCGACGGGAAACCTGTCGACGCCTGTTCTCCTGTTTCTTGTAGTGTATATGGATCTAATAGGTTATAAGAAAACTATACTATCGACCAGCTACCAACCACATCTATTTATTTGTAACGCGACAAATATCTTTTATTCTGGGTAAGGGAGGGGTCGAGAGACAAAGTCTTATTCGCTTTTACTTTTCATATGTCATATCATATCATGTCATATATGAAATTAAATCCAACATTTTTTATGCTCATTTCTCGGCCACGATAGACCTTTTCAAGTACACAAAAGGAAAAGATCTATAGCTATTGGTGCAGTGTTCTTTTTGGTAAAAGGTCAAAAGAACCGATATTACTCCAAAAAGCATTTAAGTATAAAGGATATGAGTGAATCAAATATCTCAGCCCGTTACATAGGCGAAAAAGCTTGTATAACAAGATACTTCCTATTTTCTAAACAAGAAAATAAACACTATTCATAAGATAACATCAGACTCCTACAAAAACAAAATTACTTCCTACCAAGACCTTGAAGCTTGATATCATACATGTCATAAAAAGCATCCAAATTCTCTGAAAGATCGTCGATCTGATCCGCATAGTCATCATAATCATATTCAAGCTCGTGATCACCACCAAATAAGTTCACTGACTCATCAAAAGTGTTAAAAACCTTCTCCTCATCACTGTCGGAATAAACAATCTTTTCCACCTTAGAGAATGGGTTAACTCTCTTAGTAGAATAAATAGACGGAGAAAAAGAAGAACTAGGCTTACTGGCCGCAACGTGCCCCTTTTCTTTCACAACACTCACAAGCGGTTCTTGTGATACATTACCGGTCTTTTGAGACCCATCCACATTAGCTTCCTTTTTATTACCCGGATAATCAACTTTTTTAAGAGGATCACCATCGTCGTCCACAAAAGTAACTTTTCCATTGAAAAGGTTCGGGTGGAATACGAGTGGAAACCGCCTCGATTCAAAGCACATTTGACTAGTGTAAGAGTTTAACATTTTCGGCGTACCAACCAATGTGGCAAGGAGATTGAGACCATCATCAGAGAACATAGGTAGAGGAAAATCATGGAATTTAACCCCTACCGGAATATTAGTCAAATCCCCTTTAAGTAAGTTACTGATCAAAGTCCAAGGTTTAAGAATAATATGAACATTTCTAATCATCCATGTGCCGTTTTCAAGGACATCTTCAACACCTTTCTTCGTTGAAAACTTAAAGAAAAAGAAACATTTAGCATTCATCATGATCTTTTGAATACCATACTTAGCCCACACATTCCACACATAATAGTCAACAACCGGAAATGCAATCCGTTTACCAAGAAAATAACCATAGAGAGAATTATCGAATCTAGCATTTACCTCTTCAATTACTTTCATAAGAACAGAAAGGTCCACTCCATTAGATTTATTGCTACATTCCAGCCTAATCAAACATATAACTAAATTCCAATTTGTTCCATGTGCATATAAAGTTATAGGATGATCATCCGTGTCTCATTAAACGCTTATAAAGTTGAAGTTATGTAAAAGGTGGAATATCACTTTCTTGATTTTCATTTATGTTTAACAGATGTTCAACTTGATGAGCAAAAGTGATCAATATTCTTTATCACTAGCTAGCTATCAAGAAAAACTACAGGTTGGCAAAAGATTAGAAAACATGGTTGGTGAATTTAAACCAAAAAGTTTTCACCGATAAGCTATAGCTTACGCTCAAAGTTCTTCGACACAAGTGCTAGCTAGTTAGCTAGTTTGCAATGAAGTTCATTTCATGGCTTTGCTTGCTCGATTTACACTTCTAAACCAATAATTTGTTTGTTCTACTGACACAAGTATAATATATGGTAAGAAACGGTCACGAGGACAGTTTGATAAATGTCTGCAACTTTAATACGCAGCCAAACAAGTATGTGTTTATATAGGTAATATAGTTGTATGTGGATGTATCGAATTATATGTGTGTATGAGAGCAGAAGAGTTGACTGTCATTACTCTTTTAAAAGCTTTTGCTGTGAAAAGTCAATCGCACAAAAGTGAAGTATACGTAAAGTAAAATTCATAAATAAAACTCATTAATCACCTTTAATTTTTATAAAAGTTCCCATATAAATAAATTCATTGGTTATTGTAAGTTTATAACCAATCAAAGGACTTGTGGTCTAGTGGGTGGGACTTAACTTGTTAAGCGAGCTACAAGTGGGAGTAGTACCTGTAAGATAATGATAAACCCGTAGGTATAATCTTATTAATCATCCACTATTTATAATAGTGAAACCGTAATACCCTAAACCCACAAACCGGGCTTGGGCTTATACTTATCTCTGAACACTCCCCCGCAGTTCGAGCGGCGAAATCGCGAAAGCTCGAACTGGAGTAGTAAACTAAGAAAACAAAAGAAAAAAAACATTAACATAATAAAAACAACTTAATCGACTCGTAACAAAACCCTACCAACGGTCGACTTTAGTCGACTGGTACCAACGGTCGGCTAAGTCGACTGGTAACACAACCGTACCAACGGTTGACTTTAGGGACTGGTATCAACGGTCAACTAAGTCGACTGGTAACAAAGCCGTACGAACAATCGACTAATTAACAAACGAACAATAAACCGGATAACCCAAAGTATCCCCTACAACTAAAACAAATGAAATTACAAATCATAGTAAAAGATGAGAAAACAAAAGTTGGTTCTAAAACTTCAACCCCCAAAGAACCTTCCGAACAAACGGGGCGTGTTTTTTCATAGAAAAACATAAAAATCTTTATTACGTGATGTATTCAAACTAAAAGGAATTAAATCCTTTATACCCTTTGCACGTCCGCCGAGAGAAGATAAATATAATGAATATTTATATGTGTCTTTGCTTCTGGTCTTCAAAAGATGCCGGCTGCTTGTTTTCTACCTAGGACTAATTGTATTTTACTCAAAGGGGTGTTCGTACTTTTGGAATTAAATGGCGGCTCAGTTAACATAAAAGAAATCGACCAGTGTATTGTGGAGAGAACCTCCGGACCGACGGCCGGAGAAGGAAGCCGCTGTTTGGAGTTTAGAGGGAAGGACCGATTAGGCTCTGATACCATGTAAGATAATGATAAACCCGTAGGTATAATCTTATTAATCATCCACTATTTATAATAGTGAAACCCTAATACCCTAAACCCACAAACCGGGCTTGGGCTTATACTTATCTCTGAACAGTACCGGGTGGGTGACCACCCGGGAAGTCCTCACTTGTGGTCCACTTGTAGACCATATTGTTCCGGAGATATATTGCAATGATAGATTTGAACCTTCAGGCCACTCGTTGCGGGTGCTCAAATCTTGAGCATGACCCGGTTTTCATCCGGCTGTTTCTCCAGCAAGGTAAACTTGTGTGGAGGCAGTACGGTTTCCGGGGGAAACCCGTTACCACCTGAGATCAGCGTGGACCCGGTTAAGACAACATAGTCTGGCGGGGTGGCGATGGGGCCTTCGCTGTCCGCGAAGGTGATCGTTTCTAAGTTGAAATTCACCTTTAAAAAAAAAAAAAAATTATAACCAAATAAGTACAGTTGTAATTAATGGCTACATCATTAACTTACTTGCTGGTATCTTATCTATATGCTTTTAGTATCATTTAAGAAATGCACCATTCCATTAATAACTAAGATAGAGAAATATATCTACCATTTTAGTTTTAGAATCACAATGATAAACTTATCAGTCGAGTTAACTCATACCCACCATCTATCTAAAAAGAAATCAATTGTTCAGATTAAAAACATTTAATATTTCACCCATTTTTTATAATTTAAATATCTTTTAAACCGTTAATCGTTAAGCGAAAATAATATTTCACATATGATATATCACATGTGATTTTTTCGGCTACGAAAAAAACGTGAAAAAACGAAAAAAAAAATTGTCGAAAATATGTCAAAGTGCCTATCTATAGAAAGATAATTAAATGCTCGTCGTAACGGTATATTTTTTTTCCCTTAGCAATTAACGATTTGAAAAATATTAATATTTGAAAAAAAAAAAAAAAAAAAGATGAAAGTGGGTGTTTTAAACTGTTAAAATTAATCTCATCCATTAAATCAAATAAAGATGGAGAAAAAATGAAGGGCGGAGATTAGTAAAGTTTGGTCCCTTTCGTCTAAACTTATTTATATCTATTTTTCGATAAAAAAAAATTTTGTTTTGGTTTTTTTAAATTAATTTGATCGAGCCCTTTTTGCCAATTTAATTAAGGTGGTTCATATTCGACTAGTTTTCATTTTCAATAAAAGCAGTGATAAATAAAATATCTTAAAAAAAAAAAAAAAAAAAGTAAAAAATAAAAACTAGATATCATTTACGATGCATGTTAACCAAGGTTATAAATAGCGCAAGGCGTGGCGTGGCGGCATAAACAAGCCTTACGTCTTAGCGGTCAAGGCGAAGCTTTTGCATTTATAAGACGGCACAAAATATGAAAATATTTATATATTTATATTATTTCATATATATCGAATTTACAAAATGACGTGGAATAAGGTGGCATAACGCGTGGCGTGACGGTATTACTAAGCCTCACGCCTTTGCGAGGCCGTTGCGAGGCATTTGTGCGCCTTTTAGAACCATAATGTTAACTAGTACTCGCAGAACTCACTCATCTTGGTACATGACTTAGATTAGGATGCTATAATAAGGTTAGAGGGTGTAGGTGGCTTTTGAGCGGCAAGGCAAAGTGTTAGGTCAACGACAAGCAAGGCAAACCACCCTTTTGCGCGTGCGCGTGCGTGCACACACACACGGAGAGAGAGAGAGAGAGAGAGAGAGAGAGAGAGAGAGAGAGAGAGAGAGATCCTAATGGTTACACCATTCTGAAGAATGTTCAAAATATCGAGCGATACTTAGGGCAAATTTTTAGAATACCCATGCATGGCAAGTATTGCTAGCTTATATAACTCTACATTTTGGATCTTTTGATCATGCAAATTTACTCTTTGTGATTAAATTTGAGATACTTTTAATTTTCACATAATGTTACTAAGAGCAATTGCAATAACCCAAGTCTTTAAAACTTTTTTTTTTGTTTCACTATTAATATTTCAATAAATACTATCTTTCAAAAAGTCATTAATATACATCTTCTCTATTCGTACAAAGCTTTTCACAAATATTTTATGTAACCTTTCCTTATGTATTTTAATTTTTACAAAATGCCCTCCATCTTGTTTATGAACTCACATTAATATTTACAACTAGAAGTTGGATAAACATACTAAATGCATGGTTGATTGTGTAAGATACACATGGTTGATTGTATAGGCTTCCTTTAGTACGAAAGAATATATTCTTTTACAAAACAACATATTCTTTTACAATACAACAAAACATCCATATCTATTTTACCAGATTGAAAAGCCAAGACATATAAAAGAGGAATATCACAAAGAATATATAGTACCAAGCCAAGACATAGACCAACTGATGTGGTGATTCTAACTGAATAAGTTTCTAACTATATAAGTTCTTAACAATACCAAACAATGATCCTATTAAGTCTCATAATAAAGAGTTTTTTATTTGACTCTTGTGGTTAGAAAAAGTTAATTCATGATTGTAATAGTTGGGAAAATAATTACAACATATTGCTCCTAACTAAATAATTGGGAAAATTCTTTCAAAATGTACCATACTTGTAAAAAAAATCATTTTTGAGTAACGTACTTTTTATTTTCGTTATTGTGGTACTAAACTTTCATTTTTGGCCTCTTTTATGCACTTTGGGACATTTTTTTAACATTTTTGCCCTTGGATTTTTAAAATTTTGAGGGGCAAAAACGTTTCAAAATGCGTAAAAGAGGCCAAAAATAAAAGTTTAGTAACCCAATAAGGAAAAAAAAAAGTTCGATACTCAAAAGTGATTTTTTGAATAAGTATGGTACATTTTAAAAGAATTTTCCCTAAATAATTTGTCCGATGCCGTCGTCACACATATATAGACATGCATAATATAACAAAACATTAAAAAAACAACTGCATCAAATTAAAATGGTCAAAAGTGAAAAAATGAGTTTAATAAAGGGTATAAGATGCAAACTCAACAAATTTACATTTAATGAAAATAACTTGTTAAATATTGAATCAAATGCTCGGTAGTTTAAAGTCTTTCTATCAAAAGTCATTTATAGCTCTTTGTCACAATGGGTTCAAGTTATGTAATAGATTTTTGAAATAATAAAAAGCTATTCAAATACCAACCATTGTAGTTGCTCTAAGTTGAATCAATAATAGACCTCTATTTATTAAAAAAAGAATTACTTTACAATAAAAGTTAAAGGTGGGGCCTCGATCAATTAAGTAAAAAATGAGTATATCAAAGAAAAACAAGTCGTATACATGTAACCAAGAAGATGGCCTATCGGCCTGTAGCTAACCAAAGAAAGAAAAACGAGGCATATACATCAAAGGCTAACTCAAACGACACGTCTACATCTAGACAATAAGGAGGCAAATGTGATAAATACATCTAACACTTTTGAAGTGTTTAACAGTTTGGACGAAGGAAAGAATGATGGGAATGTGTGTATTCTTTAGTCGAGTAATACAACTAATGTTGCTATATCAGTGGACTTGGGACATAATGTGAATGGGGTGCAACATATTAATGAGAGTATCCCTCTATTAGTGCGAAACCAGTGGTGACAAGTACACAACCGGCTTCTTCGAGTTTGTATGCTGAAGAGGATAGTGAGGGTGGTGTGGAAAATATATACGACGAAACCGTGACTTTCATGGCAAGTGGGAGTGGATACTGGACTAAGAATTTGTACGAACGCCGGAAGGAAATGAAGGATGATGATCCATATGATGGTGATGTTGAGTACAATTAATGCTCATGATTTATTTAAAGATCAATTGGCTTTCTGTGACGCTTGAGATATCAAGATTCGCGGTCGAAAAAAGTTGTAGGTTATGTTTGGAGTCGTTTTAGTCAAATGCAATCTAGTTATAGTCATTACTTCATTTTTAGTAGTAGATTTGTTTATTATGTTAGCTTTAACGCTTATGTAACGAGTTGTGATATTTGATTTAACCCATATTCATTGTACTTAAATGTTTTTTGAAGTAATACATTTATCGAGGAAACCTTTTACCAAATAAAAATTATGCATCGACAAGGGTTTAGAGACCAGTACGTACTGGTTTTACAAGAAAGAAACAATGGAACATACGAAAAGTCGATTGTCAAAGGGCCAACATATATAGTCGTAAGAGTGTGCATCATATATAAGAATAGACGCTAGGAAGTCAATGATGTTTTATATATGGTGTTAGTCTTTTTTTGAACAAATCTTTTGGGGTTTCCTTGACCTAGCTAGGGTTTCCCTCAAATCACTATAAGCCTACTTTTATGATTTCACAATAATTGACTTTTTATCTTATAAGTATTTTAATCATTCATGAGTCATATAGTCAAATATTTTATACAGTGAACCCTACGAGGAAGTTTTGTAGATATATCATTAAATATTCATGATTATAACTTGTAGAAAAAACACCATCGAGAATGGCCGTGAGTGACAAATCGAGGTTTTAATGACATAATATGTAATATTAATTTGACCTTTCGTAACATTTTCTAAAAAGATAAGAACTTAAACTTTTAAGACATAATAAAACTCTCCGTGAACACTTTTCTTATGTGTCACTATAACACTTTTTTTATGTGTCACTATAACACTTTTCTTACAGTTTCTTAGTGTAGGAAGACACGTATAAAATTAGTGATACCTTAATTTATTTACTTTTAGTCACATCCTTTTCTTTCTTTGTGATACTTTTTTCGTTTTTTTTACTTTTAGTGACAGCTGACACAGTTTTCTTGTGAGAGTCCCAGGTCTTGATTGAAGTGGCGCTAGCTAGTTCAACTATTGACTAGTATACTCTTTAAGAAATTGCAATTTTAGCAATCACGTATGATTTGAATCATATGATGGTTTGATAAATAGTAAACGCAATAACATTTTACCAACTTTTTAATATTACCAATTTAAGACTAGCTAGGTTGCATGATACTTTAGCCAGCATGTGGTGGGTTATATCCATATATAGCCAGCATGTTGCACTAATAAATATGATTGGTTACACGAAAGGTGAAACCAACATACGCATTTAATATCATAACTTACAAATATGAAAAATCATGCCGATCCACATAAACCGCTACAATTGTGTTTATATGTTATCTCTGACAAAAATTAAAAAAAAAAAACGAAAAAACTATCATTTAACGCGTAGATAACATAATAAATTTAGAGAAATGAATAGAAAATACGTGACACAAAAATATAGGTTAAGTAAACCCAACGACAGCCATTTTATTGCTCTTTATAGTACGCACCAAACTGAGTTTGCTTTTATCATGTGTCTTTATTTCCATTTAAAAGTTCGCTGTACTATTTTGGTACAGATATATGTAACTTAAAAAACTGCAATTATTAACTCATTTCACTATAAATTGTACGTACGTAGTTAAAGTTTGTACCAATAGCACTGTATATGAATTATGGTTAAGCTCACTTAAACTACTACCTAGAAAATTAACCGTTAGTGAACACAAAACTTTCTACTTTTACCATTAGTCAAGCCATTGTCCAAGAGAGATTTTTTTTTTTTATATATATACTCGATACAATCATGATGAGGGAGTTTCTTACGTAATGCCTTAGTTCTTTCGTTCTGCTTTGACCAATTCTAACTTTTCAATCTAGTTTACATACCAATTCAGGTCAACTATTGCACTCCAATTTCCAGCTAACGGTAGCATTTAATATGGCGCGTGTTATCCTCGTAAATATTCAAAAAAACCAAGTGCTTTTTATAATTCAAACCACTATAAATACCACTATAAATTTATAACAAACTATTCCTAACGTACTTGCACATACTCAAAAATGGTGTTCAAGGCTTTACCTTACACTCTTAAAATCGTTCTCTTTCTATCTCGTCTTCTTGTTAAACTTCGTAAAACTCGCACAAAAGCACTCAAAAGAAGTATAAGCAACACTCATGCCTCTCATTTCAAATCACAAACCCTAATTTCTTGGGTTCAAACGGCCGATATATCACAAAAGACGTTAGTCTTTGATGTGGAGGGGACCCTTTTGAGATCGTCGTCGGTTTTTCCTTATTTCATGTTGGTTGCATTTGAAGCCGGAAGCTTGATACGGGCTTTTTTACTTTTCGTTCTATCACCTCTTCTTTTCTTCGTTGATGATGAGTTGTCCATCAAGATTATGGTTATGGTTTGCTTTTTTGGTATCAAGAAAGATGGTTTTCGAGTCGGAAGCTCGGTTTTGCCTAAGTTTTTCTTGGAAGATGTTGGTTTGGAAGGTTTTGATGTTTTGAGTAGAGGAAAGATGAAAGTTGGTGTAAGTAAGTTGCCACAAGTCATGGTTGAATGTTTTTTGAAAGATTATTTGAAGATTGATCATGTTTTTGGAAGAGAACTCAAGGTTTTCGGAGGTTACTTTGTTGGTCTCATGGAAGAAAACAACAACATTAAAAATCGTATCAACGATTTGTTAGAAGAACAAGAAGATGTCAAGGTTTGCTTCTTCAACAAGGTATGCCGTGGCAAATTCTTCCAAGAGAAAGATGTCCAACAAAGTAGCAAAGGTTTCGAGACATATGTTGTTAGCGATCAAGAAAAGAAGGCTTGGCGAATTCTTCCAAAAGAACAGTATCCGAAACCTATAATCTTTCATGATGGTCGATTAGCCTTTAGACCCGAGCCACTAAGTATGTTGGTCATGTTCATGTGGTTCCCTTTTTCCATACTTTTGTCCATTAGCCGAATCATAGTTGCACTCACCATGCCCTACTGTGCATCGATCCCTACCTTAGCATTCACCGGTTTGCAACTCGAGCTCTCAAACAATAATTCAACTCAAAAGTCTACATCGCAAGATCATAAACAACACAAAGGGAGTCTATATGTATGTAACCATCGAACTTTACTTGACCCATTGTATCTCGCATTTGGGCTCAAGAGACCATTCATCGCGGTCACATATAGTCTTAGTAGAATGTCTGAGATCTTAGCACCAATCAAAACCGTACGATTGACAAGGGATCGTGACCAAGATGGGAAGATGATGGACAAAATGTTAAAGCAAGGGGACCTCGTTGTTTGTCCAGAAGGGACAACGTGTAGGGAGCCATATTTGTTGAGGTTTAGTCCTTTGTTCGCGGAGCTTAGTGATCATATCGTCCCGGTAGCTTTAGATACTCATGTTAGCAAGTTTTATGGGACGACAGCGGGTGGATTAAAATGCTTGGATCCGATTTTGTTTATGATGAATCCAAATCCGCTATATAGAGTTCAGTTCTTGGACCAGGTTCGCGGGGTGACAACACAAACTAATGATGCAACCGCTACTAGGTACGACGTAGCAAACAATGTTCAAAGTCATATTGCGAAGACATTGCAGTCCGAATGCACGCGGCTTACAAGGAAGGACAAGTATCTCGTATTGGCCGGTAACGAAGGGTTCGTTAAATGATTATCATGAGTTCGAATCATATCTTGGAGCATGCTTGTTGGATTATTGGGACAAATGTTTCAATCATCGGATATATTTTTTGTTTCTTAAAAACCGAAGAAAATGAGTACCTTGTAAAATATGTTTTCCTATACTTCATAGTATGAACTTTAAGATAATGGGTCTTCACTCCTGAACTTAAGTTTTATATTTGTTAATGATGTGTATATATTTTGTAAGCCCATCAAGATTCTTTATTAGATGTTATCATAAAAATGAAACGTAGTATTTACGCATTGTTTTTAATTTGAATTCTTTACTTTGAAGAAACCATATATACGCATTGTTTTGATTTGTTGCTATTTGGTGAGCAACTTTATTGTCACAAAACAAAGTAATTGGCACTTGAACATGTATGTGAAGATCCTTTCGCAAATAAGTTAACCAAACAAGTTCACAGGTTGTAGCAGCCATACTCTTAAACTCTGCTTTTGTAGATGATCTAGATATTGTCGCCTGCTTCTTAGTCTTTCATGACACTAAAGAATGACCCAAAAATACATAATAACCTCTAAGTGACTTTCTGGTCATCAAATAGGATACATTTGAGAACCCTGCAACCATTAAGTTGCTTTGAACAAGATAAAAAAGAGACCTTTTTTGATAGAACCTTTCAAATATCTCATTAAATGCATAACAACTTGTAATTATGGCTCCTTGGGAGATGACACAAAATAACTTAAGGGTTGAACTGCATAAGATATGTCTGACCTGGTGATGCGTATTGTTTAGTATTAGTAATTTATTGTTATCAAGTTTTAAATTTATATTTTGCCGACTCTACCTATAATAAAAACTAACGGGCAGTTACCCGGTCGATGGTGAGCTAGTTGGTAAGTAGGGTATCAATCACTAAGAGTGGAATGTTAACACTTCAATATCTATCAGTGTTTTAATTCTACAAGTTAGTCTAATTAAACCTAACCTAACGCAGCAAAGCCTAAGAGATTGGCACGTGGTTTAGATTTAAGGAAAACTGTAAATTTAATGAGACAAAAAAACACACACAAGCAGAAACACGGATAATAAAGAAGAGGTCAAGCCAATAGTAAGGAAAACATATTCGCCATTGTTTAGTCATATATGATGTTTGATAAGTCTAAGACTTGTAGCGATGGTACTCACAACTTGGCGTATCTCATTCCTTGGTCTAAGCATCCCTAGACTCCTAGATTTACGTATTAAGTTTCTTAATAGATCCACAATTAGTCGAAATCCACATAAACTTCACCTTAGTTATTATCAATTTTATGATTTATCCATCCTGGGGCTTACATTAACATGCAAAACAATATTAATGAAGTGACAAATATAATCAAAACACAAGCTTAAGCTGCCTATCGAATTAGTAAAAT
>JARVZY010005798.1:0-28427 GCA_030686995.1 Artemisia argyi
AATTTACCTTAAGGATGGTGGATGCAATTTTTAAAAATCCACATGGTAAAATGATGAGTTTTGTTATATCCTCCTATATTATATTCTTACATATTTTTCTACACACATAATAATATTTATATTTTTTCTCCATTTATTATTTTTTCGCATCCAAACCGTTCACTCTGACACTTGTGAGGATCATGTGAGTAAGAATAAAAGTAGGAGAAACTAGTAGGAGGAAATAAAATTTCTCTAAAATGATCATGACATGTTTTATTACACACCTAAAGATAAACGTGTCAACATTAATATTCTAAAAATACATTTTTGTACGTTATTTAGAAATTTATTTTTGAACAAGTATTATGCTTTTTAGAGTGATTACCCCTTACCCTGTGTTATTATACGAAATTAGGTAAACAATCGGTTTCAATATTTCAAGCTAGCTATTTCTGGGTACTGTATGCTAAATCCGTTTGATAAGTGCTTTAGATAAAATATTTTATATATAATTAAACAATAATAATAATAATAATAATAATAATAATAATAATAATAATAATAATAATAATAATAATAATAATAATAATAATAAATAAATAAATAAAATAAGTCGCGTTAGGTCTTTCTTGATATAGACGTCTTGATTAAAAATGTTTGTTCGGGTACTTTAAATTAAGTTGGTTTTCTATGGACTATTTTCAATCTACTTTGATAAGAAAACGTGAATCCTTAAATCATCTATCTTACATTAAACATGTTTCATGTATGATCTTTAATCAACTACGTACATTTCTCACCTTATGTTCCTTCCTTTCATAAACGTGTACCATTTCATGTAGTAGTCTTGAAACATATTTCATATGTTACTTGATTAAACCCCCACATTTGTACTAACGAAAACATTAACAGACCTAAACCCATAGATGTCCCTTTTTTTTATCTTTTCAAAAGACCGAGTGAACAACAACCATGAAACTCTAATGAGCTTGTACAAGTGACACAAAACCAATGTTAAATCACTTGGTTGAAAGTACCTTGTACTATGAGTCTATGACGACGTGTTATTTAACATGTTTGCTACGTTACGTACATATAAGTAAACCCGTTAATGTTCATCCGGTGCTTGCTATTTACGGAGTACCTAAAAATAGCATGACCTAGGGGTTTAAGTCATTGTCATTGTCATTACCAAAGCAACCATTATTACCATTATCGGAATTCATTGGTTTAGTTTAGAATTTATATATAAGCGTTAAGATTAACCACAAAGGAAATCCTTACCTTCAAGTCACGGTGGTTACATGGATTCCCCGCTGTCAAAGCAACGTCGTAGATCCTCCCTGGTTTTCCACATGCCAAACTTTTAACTAGGAAAGGCACAAAAAGAAAAGTAGTAAACTTTAGAGATAGGTAAAGCATTCGAAAAGTTGGAATCTTTCCTAAAGAAACAAATATGTTAAACTTTTAATTCAAAAGTAATTGTAACAAATTGTCACATGATTGCATTGTTTTTTGTTGTGTTTAATTTCCTTTAGTTCTCACTAATTTAAAATGTTAGTCTCTAAATTTCTTTAGGAAAGGCATCATTTTTATTAACTAAAGCAAAATACAATAATACAAAATGTACACATAAAAAAAAGCCCAAAACTCAACAGGACAAGCGCCCATATACAAACAAGGGCCCAAGCCGAACACTCAATACACAACACAAGACAGCTCTATGACAACGAAAAAAACAAATATACAAAACTTTATATATTCTGTATATTCAGTACATCAAGTTTTATTATGATTTTTTGTCATATAAAAGGTCCTTCTAAAATCATATAGAAGAATTTATTCGAGTCTTTAAAGTAACAACTTGAAGATGATCAAGTCATTCTTCAAGTTAGTCATGTACTCCAACGCTAAAAAGCTTGTTGCATTAGCAATGCTTTAAGGTTTTTCACATTTTTGCGCAGTTGCATGTAACATAATTGCAATATAATATTTGTCACAATATTTCAAACTTTTATACAATCTTATTTATCAAAGTTGCATAAAGCACGTAACATAAATATCCAATGGTGAAAAGTGAAAAACTGTACTATGAAATAGATAAAAGTAAATACGGTGCATTTTGATATAGCTTGTAGTAATATATATAAGCATTAAATGTTACTTATAACTTATGTTGAAAACATTGTCTTCCTTAAACCTATAATCTCCCCTTAACTCAATTAAAGAATATTTGTTTGACAACTCTAATGGCATTCCTAATGAACAAGCATCCCAAACCACAAGCCATTGATCTTCATATTTGTTACGTACATTTTTACATTTACTTATCTATATACCCTTGATCTCTACATTTTAATCTAACTTGGAAAAAAATGGCTTTCTCTATATTGTCTCGGCGTTTCATCATTCTTCTCTTCATTGCCTTTACTAATGGTACGCTCAAGTCCCTCGTAACTTTTAGTAAGTTGTGTTCTTGGTATTGTTTCTGATGATCCTTTTTGTTTTTGTGCAGTTTTGATAGCTAATGCATTTACGGGCACATATGGAGTCAACTATGGAAGAATAGCCGATAACATCCCCCCACCAGAAAGCGTTGTGACGCTTATGAAAGCAAACAAGATAAAAAATACACGAATATATGACGCTGACCATGATGTTCTTAAGGCGTTTAAAGGGTCAGAAATAGAGATTATCATAGGCCTTGGAAACGAGTTCATAAGAGAGATCAGTGCAAGCCAGGATCGGGCCATGGATTGGGTTAAACAAAATGTACAACCGTTTGTACCTGGGACGCGCATACGTGGAATAGCAGTAGGGAATGAGGTATTAGGGGGTGGTGATCAGGAACTATGGGAAGTGTTATTACCAGCTGTTAAAAACATTCATACTGCTCTTGACTTGCTTCATCTAGCAGACAATGTTGAGGTCTCTAGCCCACATTCTGCTGGCGTGTTTGCTAGTTCATATCCTCCATCAGCCGGTGCGTTTAAGGAGACATTAATTCCTTATTTGAAGCCGCTTCTTGAGTTCTTTACCCAAATCAAATCACCTTTTTATATAAATACGTACCCTTTTCTAGCATATATTAGTGACCCCGAACACATTGATATAAAATATGCACTGTTTAAAAAGAATCCTGGGATATATGATGAGAAAACTAAACTGCATTATGATAACATGTTTGAGGCACAAATTGATGCGGCTTATTCAGCTTTGGAAAAAGCTGGATTTGCAAAAATGGATGTTATAGTATCGGAAACAGGATGGGCTTCAAAGGGAGATGCTAATGAACCCGGGGCCACGGTTGATAATGCAAAGACGTATAATTCTAACTTGCGTAAAAGACTTCTCAAAAAGAAGGGTACACCTTATAGACCGAAAAAGGTAGTCAAAGCGTACGTGTTTGCTATGTTTAATGAGAATTTAAAGCCCGGGCCCACTTCCGAGAGGAACTTCGGGTTGTTTAAAGCAGATGGAAGCAAATCTTATGATATCGGGTTCACGGGACTTGTACCCTCTTCAGCAACATCTCTGTTGTCTTTAAAGGTATGCAATAACTAGATATATTTGCAACTCACTTTCTAATTTGATTTTTAAACCGTTTCTACTTATTTTCTTTGTAGGGTGTTAGGTCGATTTATGCAGCTTGCGTTGCCGCTGTGGTACTGATTATAACTTTCTGACAACTACGGAATGACTTATGATGCCTCAGTATAGATTCTTAATTCTACAACCTTATGGATGTAACATCATCACGGTGTTAAGTTTGTAGCCTGCATATATGTAGAGAGTCACATTCGTGTATTTGTATCTATATAGGAACTTCCACTGATATTGAGAAATATTTGTATACAGTATACGGAACTTATTTGATAACAAATCTTCTGTTGTTAAGTCTCATATCAATCTACTTCTGTTTTATTCATGCACATTGGCCAATACATTATAGCGGTTCATGATTAAAGAATAACCTAAGTAAAAGTATTAAGGGTGCGTTTGGTACCCATTCCTGGGAATCAACTATCACTATGAAAGTGATAGTTGGTGTTTGTTTAGGGTGCCCGGGCCCACCACTATGACTATGAAAGTCCATTATTTTCTATACTCCATATATGGCTAGAGAGTGGGGAATGAAACTTTCATAGTTGAGTACTATCAAACTCATACCCATTGTCATTCCTCCCAGCATACCAAACGCACCCTAAATAAGAAGTGGCCATTTCGACCCATATACTATAACGGGTCAATGTGGGTTGTAGCTTATCTCTATGGGTCAAATTGGCGAGATTAAAAAAAGTAGCTAACAAGCCACATAAACGAGTCAAACACAATGAAAGTACCAAAACTGGATTCATATGCTTATGAGTTATGACATCCTAAATTGTTCTAGACAAAAATAGCAGATGACCCGTTTTGACCCATTGCACACCCGTCCATTTAGTCAACAGTGGATATGGAGCATAGCGTGGTATTAACGTAATGATCACTGGGTACCTAACATGGACGGATGCACTAAACTGATGTATGCAATTAAATAACAAATAATTGCATAATTTCTGACATTAGAGATCTATATTAATCACAAAGAGAGTGAGATTAGCAAAGAGTTTACACTTCAAGTATTATATAATACTTTATACACTATCTTTCACAAAGAAAGTTATGTTTAATTTTACTACCCAAATCGATTAGTAAACATGATGCAAAGCAAAACTAAATATGATCAAGGTTGAAAGAGTCTGTCACCACATTTGCATTTCCATGAAAGAAGATAGTAACAATCGTCTTCACGGTGAGAGGACTGCTCTCTATAAGTGATCATCTTATGGTGTGGAGGGATGACCAAAGTGGCTCGGCATGGGTTACAATTCATGCATTTGTGTATGCATCCTGGTGGCCTTGATCCTAATATTTTCTTCCTTATTTGGATAGTAGATACCTCTTCATTAACTGCCAATAGATGGTTTTTATTTCATCAAAATAGAATTTACGGTTGAAGGCAAACGAGCAACAAGCTGCGCCACTAGCCCTTAATACACATTTCTTGTCACATAAAAAGATATGCACAAATATAAATTATCTATCATTATTATATGCATTCTTAGAATCATCATAATAGGAAAAATATTGAAAAATCAAAAGCCCAATTGGGGATTCATAAAGATTTTGATACCCTTTATCAAGTGCCAACCAATCCATATTTACACTACATAAAAACACTTCCACAAAGGGAAACTATCACCATTATGTAAATCTTAAAACTTTTTCACCCCTTCATTAACTGCCAACTTATCCAAATTTGTCCAAGATAAAGACACTTACACAAATAAGAACCAAACATGACAATAAAAAGACTAAATTTTTTTAAACAAAGTAACTAATCATCACCAAACATGACAATAATAAGAACTAATCATCACCATTATACATCATAAAAAACAACATAACAAGAGAAGATCTTTAAATTTTAAAAATTATATGGCCTCTTATCTTATACTCAACTAAATAGTCTGCACTTAGCCCATTAATCCAAATTTCATATTTAGATAAAATCATACAAGACTTGCAGAGAGTAAAAAGATAGAACATGATTAAGATCAGCAAAACAAGAAAATGATTAAATAACCAAAACTCATATAGTTTCTACATATAAAAGATTAGTTATGGAATTTACCTGCACTAGAAGGTGAGAATGTGAGAGAAAAGAGAAGAATGGCTATGATAAGCATCCTGAGGCAAAATGAGTAGGTTCTTGCAGCTTCCATGAGTAGTTAAATAACTTACAAAATTTTAATATGATAAACACTACTGTATATAATACAAATACAAGATGCAGAAGAAGATGATGATGTAATGATGATGATAATGATGGAGACTTGTCAGTAATTAATGATGCTTCTCTTGCATGCTAGTATATGTATTGAAGCAACCATGAAATTTAAAGTGTGATCTTCAAAGAGATTGGAATACTATTTGGAAGGTTAAGAACACAAGATAAAAAAGAGGGCATATACTATACATATATTTGACAACTTGACATAAAAGGCCAAAATATGTTTGGAGAATAAGGGACATTTATATGTTTGGTGATGTGAATGGCTTTGATACCAGTCAAATTCAAAACTTTTGAATTCTACTCTAATTCACTGTTTTTTCTTCCTACTTTTGGGCAAATGTTGCACTGACTTTGATCTGACTAATATTTTTCATTTTAACAACATTTAAGAACTGGTCTAGTTTTTAATTCTAGTTAATTTCAGTGTAAATGGTCAAACTATTGGTAAAATGTTGCAACTAATATGCTCAAGTATTTAATGTTAGCAGTCCCAAAGCACACTCAAAACTTGGCAATTGAGCTAATAGCTATAAGGGACATTTCCAAGATAAATGACTCATGTTCAAACGTTAGAAATCGGAAACTCTCGTTAGAAATCGTGATAGGTCTAGGCCGATTTGGTGTGGGTCGGTTTTTTCTTTTGAAAGATTACCAAATTTCCGTTCTTTCAAACTTAAAAATCGGAAACTCTCGTCCATCAAATTACAGTAATACTCACTAGTGCAAACTTATATGTAACAAAAAACTTTAAATACTTGCACCTAATATGTGAAAGAGTAAAACAACAGCATGACATATAACGTCGAGTACAAAAAAAGTACAATGGACATAGCCAATGATGATATATTAAAGAACACATTAAAGGAACACGAAACAAAAGTAAGAATCAGATTCTTACACCAATTGTATTAACCTCCAAAATAGATAAAACCATGTAATCAAATCTACATGCCCGACATTAAGTGAAATTTACTCGGCCATTAATCATTTGGTCAAACAGTCTTTTTTTATTTTATTTTTCTTGTCTTTGTGTAAGTTACAAAAACCGTCCCTGTGTACCTTTTTAGCCGTTAGTGTAGGAAATCTCGGATATCATCCTTGCTTCAAAATAAAATGTCTAAAACACCCTTGCCTTCATTGAGACTTTGTTGTTTCACTTTAGGGTAGGATGAGCATTTCGACCCAAATCCCAAAACTGAGGCGCAATCATACCGATTTCTGATATACGGTACAGTACTGAGACTACGAAATAAGGTATTAAAAAATCAGGACCACTAATTCGGTACGGGACCGGTACCAAATCGGGAAATTCCCGAAAAAAAAACGGGGAAACCCCGATTTCCCTGTACCGGTACCGGTATTCGAATCCCGAAACCGAACTGGAACCGTACCGATTTCCGATATACGGTACGGTACCGGGACTATGAAATAAGTTATAAAAAAAATCGGGACCACTAATTAGGTACGGGACCGATACCAAATCGGGAAATTCCCGAAAAATAACGAGGAAACCCCGATTTCCCGGTACCAATACCGGTATCGATACTGGAACTGGTATCCGAATCCCGAAACCGAATCGGAACCGTACCGATTTCCGATATACGGTACGGTACCGGGACTACGAAATAAAGTATAAAAAAAATCAGGACCACTAATTCGGTACGGGACTGGTACCAAATCGGGAAATTCTTGAAAAAAAACAGGAAACCCCGATTTCCTGGTACTGGTGCCGATACCGGTACCTATACCGATACCGGTACCGGTATCCGAATCTCATTCGATACTAAACTGGTACCACTAATTTATGCTCGGGAAAAAATCAGTACCACTAATTCGGTACGAGATCGGTATGAAACCGGTACCGTGCTCATTCCTACTTTGAGGTATTTTAATCATTTCAAATTGGGGCAAAGATGATATCTGCACAAAAGGTTTTTTATATGGACGGGCCTGCACTTTCGCAAAAGTAAGTACTACTCCTGCAATTTGGACATACCACATGGACGATTTTTGCAATTTACTCCTTCTCTTTCAGACATATTTTCTTGGTGATGTATTAAGACAAATAACCTCTGATCACACAGAGTGATTGTTTATTGTGTACCTAAATTTTCAGAAAAGAAGAAGAATCCAATATCACTCATTCATTTTCAATGGCAATGCTGTTGTTCTGCTTTTTTACTATGCACACACAGTTTTTTTGAAACAAAAAAACAAAACAAAAACAAAACTAACGGCTTAGATTGAATATGGTGGTGGGGTAAGTGTTGAATAATAAACAAGACATGTCTTGTTTATTTGATTAGACGTTCCATGCATTTCAATGGTACCAAATAACTGAAGGAGACACATGCTATTGTAATGTTTATGTTCATATCACGCGGGAAACATAACGTCATTATAGTGTTTGAGATCGATTAAGTAGCTATGTTAAAAGAAAATGATATGCATGGCTAGCTAGAAACATGAGTAATAATTAAGCGCAACAACATGGTTGGTCCGTATGCGGACTAGCTCTCATATATATCTTAACAAGCTAAGTACACGTAAACATTTAAGCGAGTTTGAGTGTTATGCGGAGGGCAATGCTCGCGATATTAGTGAATAAATTATGATTCAGTATAGTCGGGCAAACCCTAATGGACCCTAAGACCATTGTCCAGGCTTGAGCCGAGTATACTGAATCATAATTTATTCACTAATACGTGAGAGTGTCCATCATTTGTGGAAACCGTGAACTTTTATTTGCAAGGTTTGTTTCTCGCTCAAGCTACGTGTTTGAAGACTGACCCAAAGTGACTGCTAGTGGTGTTTAAATTTAGTTCTTGAATGGAGAAATGAGAATGCTAAACTAATAGAGTGTGTAATAATTCCAGTGATTATTATTCAAGCACTTTGAAATGAACATGCCCAAGTTACGTGAGAGTAGACTCGTTACTCGTGAATTTCGTCGACTAAACCTTCGATAGCAAAACGTCATTGAGTCCGTAAACACAAGTACAAGAAAACGGAAAAATGGCAAACGGGCAAGAGTCTTTTAGGTGAGTTCGTGTATGATTTCATAAATGAGAGGGAGGTACGACTCGGGGTCCATTGGGCATGGTCAGGACTCAATCAAGTACACCTGCTTTTTACTTTGATAAATGTTGGTAAGAATTTTCAAAGGACCACTTGGAATTTAATGGTGTGTTGTTTGTGTATGTGTTTAGGTGTGGGGAGGTGATTTGCACACTCCTAAAATTGATTGGCACACTCAAATTTTAAGTGTTTTGACATTTATATCCTCACATCACTTTTACTCATTTTCACCCTGTAAGGGTATAAATGTCAAAAGACTTAAAATTTGAGTGTCCCAATCAATTTTAAGAGTGAGCAAATCATCTCCCATGTGTTTATATTGATTTGAATCTTGTGAAACTAGAAGATGAAATTGTGTACGATAGCTGTGAAAAGCTTAATAACCAACAGCACAAAAATAAAAATTGTGCATGCCATATAATTATTGGTCAAGGGGGGACGCCCACCATACTAAATGGGAAGATTTCAGGGCGTTTTGTATACATTTTGTGAAGTATAGAATTTTAGATTTTCATATGGTGAAGTCGAGTGGAATAATCTCTGAGGGAACCAATCAATGTTTTTAAACTCGCGTTAACCCGGGAACTGCTATGGTTACCAGAAACTATTTTTAAGCAGACAATTAGTTTACACAGACAGTTAAACCGTGAACTGATAACTCGGACGAGTTAATTAAAAAACCAGATTTTATAACATTGGAATCGATTATAATAAATGCTTGTAATTTAGGTCTATCAAATAATTCTCTGCACATATGAATAAATGCGTTTGCCAGTTTAGTTAACATGGATAAAAGTTCGATCATAACTACATGTGAATTTAAACCATATGTTACGCGCCTAATCACATGTGATATTTGAATCACACGCTATAAACGTATACAGTTAGTTAATTATAAATGACAAAATATGCTTTAGTTATACGAGAATAAGCATATAACATGTACATATGAATATAGTGAACATAAAGTGAATAGACACCTTGTCATGATCACTTGATGTTATTCTCAATAGGATCACCGTACGTTATTGAGTTTTTATTCGAGTTTTGGGCTTCTGTATATTGAGTCCTAATACATCAAAGAGCGTGCCAAGCCTCTAAATCAAACATTGGGCCTTATAACAGAAAATTTGTATTGATAAAAGTTGCCCGAATTATGCATGTGGTATATGCATGATTGTGTACTTGGGGAATTTGACCTGCATAAGTCCAGTGACACAATAAATGTACTAACTCCAAGTCCATATGAAATTTCCAGAAGATAATTTGTTTGGTCAGGAACTCGGCCCAATTGGTTTATTTAAGAGCTTGGGTCTACTAGTGCATGTCTTGTGAAGTGTGAACTGAAAGGCAAGTAGCTAGTGCTATTTTGCCGTATTTATATAGATAAGATCAGATCAACATAGTACTGTTGATGTCGATAATGCGGTAGGTGTAGAGTTGTAGACGAGAAGTTTGACTAAGATGCATCCTACTTGGCCAATTGAGGTGGAAACATGAGGCTGTAAAGTTAAGCTTGAAATAATATCTAGCTAGCTAACACATTACACATGCATCTATACAACTATATAAGAGTCAGTCCTTTTAGTGATGTAGTTTCATCACCAGTTCAAATAAACCATTTTTATAACTATTTAAGAAGAAGAAAGATGGAAGGTAAAGGTTTAAGAGGTGTGATTATGGGTCTGTTTATCTTGGGTTTGGTTTTAGCCCCGGTTGAAGCTACTAGGCCTTGCTGCAAGGACACTGCTGGAGGACAATGCTACAGATCCTGCATTCAACAGGAGGGTAGGACAATGGGAGTGTGTGCGGCTGGATGTAGGTGTACAACTGTTAGTGGGAATATATGCCTACCTAATTATCCTGTTTACCCTTGAAAAATTAAAGTACTCCGGTAAATAAATAAACCAACTCATTATATATATTAATTAACAAGAGACAGATTAATTCCATTATTATATATTCTAACATGCAATTTTTCTTTTTGATACTAGCTAGATGATGAAGAAATAATGGTGAAAAAAAGTGCAAGCTCCGATTTACTACTGCTCATTCATCTCTAAGAAGTTGTTTTTTTATTTCCAAAAGTGGAGAGGTAGCATTGTTGCTGAATCTCTTCTACTAGTTTGTTGTTGTTCCTTGAATACCTAATTAAATAAAGAGTATGCATGGCCTTTTTCTAGTGTTTGTTATTTAAGAAAGTTACCGAAAAATAATATCCCACACAATCAATCAAACAGTGAGCTTGCCAGCAGTATGATCCAGGATTCCAGGTCCCCTGATTCAAGTAGGTTGCTTAGATGTTCTACTTTGCGCATTGTTAAACAAAGAAGGACATCTTAATCAGTTGAGTTAGTGGGGGTCAAAAATGTTATACTCCCTCCGTCCCATAAAAACTGTCCAGTTTGACTTTTCAAAGTCAAACTGGTTCAACTTTGACCTTAAATATTTTTTATGTGTTATATAATATTTGATGAAAAATTACACCAATAAAAAACACACTTAAAACTCAATCCATTCATATATTTTTCATAAAGTATTATATAATACTCACAAAAATAGATAAGGTCAAAGTTGAACCAGTTTGACTCTGAAAAGTCAAACTGGACAGTTTTTATGGGACGGAGATAGTACTATACATTAAGCTAGGTACAAAATAATCTAATAAAAACATATATAAATATAATTTAAAAACTCAAAAAAATAAGTACTGTGAAAAAAAATATCTCAATTTATATTAAAACCTCTTGTTATAGACCAAATTCTAATAGACAATAATGTTAACTACATATTATAATGCATTAATTTAGAATTATTATATAATTAGAAATGCTTAAAATTCAGACTTGTTATAAAAGGATTGCAAAACTTGATTAATACTTGTAACTTCAAAACTTGTAACCGTAATATTAATATTAATGATCAATAAAGTGATTTAAAAAAAAAAAAAAAAAAAAAAAAAAAAAAAAAAAAAAAAAAACATGTAACCACCAAATCAATACTTGTAACATATGAAACTGCAAAAAAAGTTATTGATATACATTAAGATGTTAGCTACGTAGTATTAAAAAGAACTCATGGTTTATGAAAAAATCAAAAAGCTATAACACAAACTAATCATGTTTCACGCACAATAGATTTATCCATCCTAGGTTTCTGGAACAACGGTAGCACGAAGCTCATCCTTATATTAAAAAACAAGGTTCCTCAAACCGCCTTTATTTGCTCGTGGCCTCAGTCTCTATGCTCACTGCAAAATATAATCACAGGGTACCTGTTATCACATTATGCGAGTACCCAACTAGTAAATTTGAACGAGAGATTGTTGGTTGAATTTTTTATTTATTAAATTCAATTTTGAGATTATTTTAAAGTTGGCAAAAAAAAATACATATGCAAAAACAACTTGAAATTTTGTGGAGAATGATATGGAATAAAATTAACTATTTAATGCTTAGATTGCGTAAAGAAAATATTTAGCTATAACGAGACATCATGGCCTGTGCGATGCACGGGCTTTGTTCATCATGATTAAATTATACTTGTATTTTGGGTAAAAAAATGTCCGGGTTAATGTTGATACGTTGATTTCTTTTGTATACAACATAAGGCGGCCAATGCCCAGTGGGTGCAATTTCATATACAAAACTACAATTATCATTTCAGTTGCATACTCTCATTGTTTAATGTGACGTAAATGTTTTTGAACGTATGAAATGAGATGTTTTGCAGGATGATCAAACGTCTTGAAAAAAGTAAGTCGTTTATTAGTTTTTATTGTTATTTTGCGAGCATATTTTAGCTATGTTCACCATATGTGAATGTATTATACAACCCATGATTTGTCAGAAGCAAATATGCTAAATTAAAAGTTGTTTTAATACTACATCATAGGATCTACGTTCGTTTTAATTAAGGAATTACACGGAGAACTACTTTTCTTATGTCCAAAACTCAACCTTTTTATTTGTTATTATAATTTACGAATGCTTTGAGTCAAAGTCATGTACTTTTTCTTTTCTACTCATTATTGAAGGTGATATTTTTAATACGTCATATTTTTCAATTTTAGCAAACTCGTTCAATTTATGTGTTAAAATCGGAGGTGCTAACAGTCACCACTACAAATGAACGTTAATATTGGTTTCTCATTAAAAAAACATTTTGTTGGTTAAAGTAAAAAAAGGATAATGGTAAATTAATACTAATAAACTACATTTTGTTTCATCAACACTTTTTCAAAAAGAGTAAAAAACTAAACTCTAATATTAACTCAACCCTAAAAACCCCTACCCTAATCTTATGTAGCCACTCACTTCTCTTCCTCTCAAACACAATTGCAGTCACATAATCCCTTTTTCGTTTAAACCACAAACAACCATACTTACACTTCTTGTCTTCTTTCTTGGTTATATAACTCTTCACAACCAAACTACAGTTCTTTGTTAGTTACTTTCTGCTATGAATAACAAACACCAGAACAAAATGGTTACTTTCTGCTACAAACCGAAGAATAAACAAATTAAACTTTATCATTCTTTTGTTCGATTCCTGTATGGCAACCACATACTAAAAGGATTAATATGATAGAAATGAAAATATAAGTTACTCGTACATTGTTTCTCCTGTCTTGTTCACGTTGCAAAAGATGTTTTCGTTTGCATCGAATTGCACAGCATGTGAGATCTCTTAATTGTATCACATCTACATAGCTAAAATGAATAAACTTGGACCTTATTAGATATCTAGTGTTTTCTGTCTATAGAATTATTTCATTTGATGGCCTTACTCTCAATTTTAATTTTCTAAGCATATGGGTATTTCTTCTTCATCATCATCGATGGTGAGTGATGATGTATACATTGAGAGACAGAGATAAACCTGAAAAAGAAAACCAAAATGGTAAATTTTGTTTACTTTTAAGCGAGAAATGGAAACTTTTGAAGGATAAAAAAAGGCGTAAGCAAATTCGTACATGGCATACCGTCGAAATGTCTAGCGTTCATTGAAGCCAACACGATGACGTAAGTGCCAGGTTAATGGGACTTCTTTTGTAGTAGTTCATTCCTTAATTCTCCCATATATAATATTACTTTCATTTTATGTCACGTGTAAACAAAAGATGTATTCAGGTTTAGTGTGAACTTGAGGTTGACATGCATGTAAGTGTGTTATGTGTCAAAGATTGAAGTAATACATGTAACCTACAAGAAAAATACATTACCTTTGGTTGATGATAGCAAAATCAAGTATCTTGAGCAAGTTTTTTGTTGCACCCTTACACCCCTAACATAGCGGCAGCCGGTAGATGACATCCAAAGGGGCTGAATATACACTCATTTTAGATGCAATGAAGAAGTTATATTTATAGTCACTTCTCTCAATTAAGTTTAGATTGTGCGTATATGAAAAGACTAATTTAATGGCCAATTAATGAAGAAGTTAAAGAAGATGAAAGAGGTGTCATTGTTCCGTTTAGTAATCAGCATTTATTTCGTAAGATTCAATATATGAAGGCAAATGAAATTATGCATTCTTAAATGCTCTTAAAAAGGCTTCAAAATAAGCTTCACATGTACAAAATTTCTTAGCTTAAACTACATGTTTGAGTTTCTTAGCTTGTAACATTAATGCTCACATTCAATAGGGAGAACTCAATCTTTATATATATATATATATATATATATATATATATATATATATATATATATATATATATATATATATATATATATATATATATATATATATGCAAGACTCCTATTTTTGAAAAGCTTAAATTATGAAAAGAATACAAAATTTTTAGCAATATTAGTAATATTCACTACAAGAAAAACTGGATTTAGTGACAAGACGAATATGGTCACTATCAATATAGAATTGGTCACTAACACTGATTAGTGACCAAAACCTGGGTGGTCACTTTTCGTCACTATAGCTCCGTCACTATTTTTATTAGAGACGAAAAATTATAATCCGTCTCTAACCGGTGACCATAATTTGGTGGTCACTATATTTGTGACGATACATTCGGTCACTAATATTGGTCACTAAGAGTCGAAGGTGGTCACTGAATTGATAGATAGTGACCCTATAACGATGGTCATAAAAGTGGTCACTGATTTGTTAAAGATAACGAACCCGTTAACTCACCGTTAACACCCATCAGTGACGATACGTGTGGTCACTTCGTATTAAATTTAGAGACCAACTGGTGGTGACCACCTATTTACTCTCAAAAGCAAAAAGATGGTCACTTATTCAAACATGATTTCAAAACGATATAGCAATTTCACAAAATATATAACTGCGATAAAAATTTGAAACCGACAAATTTGAACAACAAAGATGTCAAATATTACTTATGATTGCATACCATAAGATTCTTTTAGCATATAATTTTTTGTATCTCGCTAATCAAAAGAAACAAATAAAATCACAAAAAGAGAAAAACATAACGTTCAAGTGTTTAACATCGTGTCTTGAATCACATTTACCTTCAATAATGACAAATTAAATAAATAAATAAATAAATAAATAAATAAAAAGAAAGAAAAAAAAAAACACTCAGTAACAAACGACCTTTGTATTTAACTCGGTACTTGCAAACAGCCCTTGCATCCAACTTGCCCTTGCACCCAACTGAACTTTTAGTCACCCTACAAATGCAATAAACTTTCAGTCGGACAAAATAATAATGATCTGAACTAGTTGCATAGTTGCTAAAAAGTCAAAAAAGTGACGTGCAGAATCTGAACTTTTATATGAGATTATAAACATTCAAATTTGATCAAAAAAAGGTCCCCATGTCCAGTTATCAGCTCCATAAATCATCACTACTATGGATCATTGGTTTAACCTTGAAAATTATCCCATGTGACCCGTCAGATATAGCACAACCCGAATCAACCCGTTTTAGTAAACAGGTGGCAATTACAACCTATGGAAGAAGCCACCTCACTATCATTTGACCCTCCTAATTCAACCTAAGTTAATCCCACCAGCCTATCCAATCCACTAATTAATATAACTTCCACGAAATAATCAGCGAAACCAGTAACCTTACCTACCATTAACTAAAACTACACACATAACAGAATATAGTATGTAGTTGTCTAGTTGGTAACACCACACAGAGTAGAAAATAAGCACATAAACATCAAACCTTTTCAATGAGATCAAGGATATCTTGATTCAAAAATCTCATCACATGAGTATGCAATGTTTTAAAAATCTCAAACATGAGCAAAGAAAATACGAGATTAATTACCCTAAGCAACCAAAAATATAGTCTGTAGGAGGTAACACGACACAGAGAAAATAAGCACATAAACATCAAACCTTGTGCTTCTTACTTTGAAATAACTAGCAAAGTATATAGCTTAAATTACTCACATGAACAGTTCTGCAGCAGTTTTTTAAGTGGAACCATGATTTTTCATCTTGGGGCGTAGATGAGTCCATTTCCTTTCCCTTTACAAATTCTATGTTCCCCGGATGAAGAATTACAGCTACAACTTTAAAATTGCAACATGTAGACAAGATAACAATACAGCAGAAAACCTAAGATGCAGCAGTTCACGCTTTTTGTTTTTATTTTTTATTTTTTTCTAGCTAGATTGCTTCTTTAAATGTACCATAGTTACCGAATTCGCTGGGTGAAGGACGAATTTAGTATTGGATCGAATTGTACCAATTCGAAATTCACTGCGTTCCAATTCGATGCGGTACGATGTACCAAATCGAAATTCGGTGCGTTCCATTAATTGCAAATCAGCGTTCCAATTAACTACAATTCGGCGTTCCATTTAATTGCAAATCGGCGTTCCATTAATTGCAAATCGCGTTCCAATTAAATACATTCCATAATTTCCATTATTCCAATACATCAAACATTAGACTTCAATCTCGCTTTCAAGAATCTTACAAATCTGGCCCAAACAAAGCATGGGACGTTAATCCGGAAAGTGCATATATTGAAGGATCAAGTGCTCGTTTCGAAGAAATTGTTTGGGAAGATCTACAAGGTGATGATGTTGACAACGAGAGAGGAAAGAGACAAAGGATGGCTTAGAATTGTGTTATGTTTGATTTTTGTTGTTTAACTAGTATTACGTTACAATATGTTTTTCGAATTAAGTTTTTGTTTTGTATGGTACAATGAATTTCGAATTTTAATATACGTACCACTTCGTACCGTTTCGTACCGAAATGAACCTACCCCCCTTCGTACCGAATACGTGACCTATAGCGAATTGCGTACCCGAATTTCGTATTCGTACCGGAGCGTACCGCGTATTAGGTAACTATGAAATGTACCTACTCTGCAGAGGTGATCCCAACAACATCCACTGCATTCCTTGTAGCAATGTACTCTTTTCTTTCATCCATCCCTTCTATCTGATAGCAGTCTGAAGCAACAGCAACATGCATATATCAATAATTAATCTACAAAATATGCAAAAATTTCCAGTTAATAGTAAAACGAATGTATCCCCCACCTTGAGTTGTTGTTTCTAACAGTTTCGCATTACCGAAAGCTTCCAAAAATAGGATTAGACTACAACATCAAAGCAAGCATAAGAATAGTTTGATCATTAAACAACATTTAAAAAAACAAACTGTCTTGGAACTTTATTTGAAATATAAAAACCTCTAGAACTTTCTGTTCACTTTTTTCATCCATGAGCTGTTTTGTGCTTTCAGTTTTACCAGCTCCACTCTCCCCACTAACCAAAATTGACTGACTTATTTGACCTATTCCTGATAATGCTATTAGCATCAAAGGACTGCATGTTAATAAAAAAAACAATAACTGTACCAACAAGAGATGTAATAAACTAGCACAAGAATGTTACCTGATAAACGTTGCGATTATGACCAGGAGGTTGGAAAGAACATTAGTTTTAAATACCCTGTTGCGGGTGAGCTGCTTGCAACACTACAAGTACGACAGTAAGAAACTTCCTGTTGCGGGTGAGCTGCTTGTCACTACCAATTTGCTCCCACCAAGTCACCTGTTGTAAATACCCTGGTCATCAGCAAAAGGTGTTCCCTTCTTCTAGTGAAAAAAAATGATGTAACTTAATTATTAAAACAAAAAATCAGCTTCTAAATATTGAAAGTAAACTCGTTTGGATTCTTGATTTCCCACTAGTAGTTTGTACGTCGTATCAGAATACAGACAATTAATGGCCGAGTAATGTGTTTAAGGCTTTGCACGGGAGGACACAAAAATAAAGCTTAGAAAACACAAAGATTACCTTATTAGCAGTGGAATTAGAGATGGTGATATTCGGGTTCCCATAATCGTTAATGACATCAATAAGAACGTACATCATTAACGGAATTTGCAACCCATCTACAATGCTTCCTAACGTCCCGAAAAACATTAGAAACTTATCATAACCTTCGGCGTATCTAAAAATTCCATCTTTCTTATCGTTACTTGTCTCCTCCATTGTTCCTATTCCAATTCTACCGAAACGAGTTATCTGATATAAACCTAATAAAGGTACAAAGAATGAGTAACATTTAAAAAAATTTGCATGTTAAATAAGCAAATATATCAGTTGATCATGTCATGTTCAAAATTTTATAAATAAAATAAAATGTTTTGAAGCCGGCATTGTTTGATAATAAATTAATAATGGAATTGGCTATTGGAATATATGATTCCGGCCACCATAGTCGATTGCTACATCTCATTATTATTTTAATCTTTAGTGACAACACAAGTATATATGAACTTATTCACTTGTCTTTTTAATTTAGACAAGTTAGTAGAAGTCTAACAAAGTAACAAAAGGTACGTACGAAAATCACCTTTCTCATATTTGGGCTTTCAAATTTATGTTGAAGTAGTCTTGCCTCATTTTAACTTTTGCAATTTATTAAGGATGTTCATCTCGCATATAAATGATGGTTTCAATTATATGTCACTTGTAACAAAGGGTTTTGGTGTCGTAGCGGTACCTTGTTTTGTATAGATAGCTCTCACAATTAAATGGTGGTGCGTTCAAATACTACATAAGACATGTAAAATAGATTTATAGTGTATAGATTGTGAGATAATTAATTAGCCGTAGTTCGAAAACAAAACAAAACTTTATTTTGAATAATTTCACACAATTACTTATACACATCAAACTCAGATTATTTCACGACTACTTGTATATAGATAGTATTCAAGTTACTTCACGACCGCTTCTATAAAACAGAAAACTTAAACAAATTCGCCAATCTAAAGTACTAGTTAGAAGCTTAAGGCAACACACGAACTAGTTCATAACTACACAATACACATAATACACAAACAAAAAATTACTAAAAAATACACATAAATATGTCATGCATTTCGTCAAACACTTGATCTACACATCCAATCCACAACATTTTTAGCAAATAAACACACACAACTAAGTCAGGCATTTCGTCGAACACTTGGTCTGCACATACAATCCACAACATTTTTAGCAAAAAACACACAACTAATTCAGGCATTTCGTCGAAAAGGTATTCAGCACAAAAAAAAATTACTAAAATCCTAAATAACATAATGATAAATTTGATACATGATAAACAGAAATTGAACTTGAATTTGACAGCTAAAATACCTCAAATCGATAGCAGTTGTGGTGGTTAGAGGCGTGGTTGTGGTGGTGAGAGGCGGCGGTGAGCGACGGCGGGCGTAGTGAGAGACGGTGGCGAGAGAAGACGGGCGTAGTGAGAGACGGTGGTGAGAGGTTGTGGTGAGCGTTTGTTTGTTTGTTTGAATGAAAAACCAAGGTCTGGTAGTTATTAAATTCAAAGAGTGTAAATTTAAGTGTTTGTTTGTTTAAATTAAATGTAAATATTATTTACTTATTCACTTATTTAAGTGTAAATTTAATCAAAGTTATTCAGATAAAAGAAAAAAGTACATAATATAATAAAATCATATAATAAAATCTTATAAGAGTAATGAGTATGCATTAAATTGTTAGTGTATCACTTTGCCTTTTTTAGTATTAAATACTGATGCATTGTCGTTTTTTAGTAGGTTTTTAAATTGAACAAGTTTAAAAATATTTTTTTTATTGATTTGAAATTTTTGTAATATTTTATATGTCTTCGAATTCATTTTAGTTATTCACTTTGCCGATATTTTAAAAAATCTTAATCTGACCGACTTGTGATGTTGCGTAAATTTTTTAATTTAATAAACACTAATTTTAGTTTTAATATATATAGTTATGTGACCACCAACCAAACAACCTCTAAATTTTATGGTATAAAATATAGAGGCGAATGTTTATGTGACCACTATTTATTGTCTCAAGATTTTATAAATCAGTGACCACCAACCTTGGTCTCTAATTAGAAAAACTAGTGACCACTGCTATTTGGTCTTTAAAATTTAGGGGTTAGGGTTAATGTTTAGGGGTTAGGGTTTATGTGATCACTCTTTTTGTCTTAATATTTTTTAAATCAATGACCACCAACCTTGGTCTCTAATTTAAAAAACTAGTGACCACCAACCTTGGTCTCTAATTTGAAAAATAGTGACCACCAATATTTGGTCTTTAAAATTTAGGGGTTAGGGTTTATGTGATCACTCTTTTTGTCTTAATATTTTGTAAATCAGTGACCACCAACCTTGGTCTCTAATTTGAAAAATAGTGACCACCAATATTTGGTCTTTAAAATTTAGGGGTTAGGGTTTTAGTTTAGGGGTTAGGGTTTATGTGACTACTCTTTTTGTCTCAATATTTTGTAAATCAGTGACCACCAACCTTGGTCTTTAATTTGAAAAACTAGTGACTACCAACCTTGGCCTCTAATTTGAAAATAGTGACCATCAATATTTGATCTTTAAAATTTAGGGGTTAGGGTTAATGTTTAGGGGTTAGGGTTTATGTGACCACTCTTTTTGTCTCAATATTTTGTAAAGCAGTGACCACCAACCTTGGTCTCTAATTTGAAAAACTAGTGACCACCAACCTTGGTCTCTAGTCTAACTCGGCAACTTAATACTTCACTGAAAATATTATATTCACAGATTAGGGACTATGTGACCATTATTTGTCGTCACTAATACTTGTCATTTTTGACAACTTAGTGACCACATTTTGTAATGGTCACTAATTCTGTGGCAATGACAAAAATGCAGTGACGACAAATATATTGGTGACTAAACTATGAAAATAGAGACCAAATCATGAGTGGTCACAAAATAATTGGTCACTAAAGGCACCTTTTCTTGTAGTGATTGCACTATGACAATTTATACATATTTTCAAAAACTCTAAAATGAAATTAATAAAAACATGATCCCATGTTATTTTTTCAGTTAAAGTGTAATTCTATGATCTAACTATGAGTTTAGTTTTTATTAGTTGTAATGCGCTTTTTTTTTTTTTTTTTTTTTTTTCGCAAAGGTGAAATATATTATTAATCTCCAAAATATTGTACATAATGCTTTAACCAGCATTCATCTCTGTTTAGGACATCTGCTCTTGGAGGTTGTATCATATATTATAACAAACTTCGTGTTGAAAGATATATATTTTCATATTTAAGAATCGAAGATTGTGCGTATTTACAAAATATTTTTTTAACTAAAAAATAATTTTATATATGTAGGCTCTACCAATCGATCCCTCCTAGCCCTCAACCCTTTTAAGAAAAGGCTGAGCGTCATGTGGAGGGTATTCGAAATTTGGTGCTAGCCCGCCCTAACCTGGCCCTCATCATTGTTTAAGGGTCGGGCGAGCCTGACCCAGCCCGTTTTATTAGATATATACAATAAACAATTTTGAACTAAATAGTCATTGTTGGGATTCTGTGGAACGAGGCCAAGAAAATAAATGCAATATATATTCTAAACACAAGTCAATTTTCTCCAATAGCCCGCCCAGAAGTCACACAACCAATATTGGGATGGTTGTTCTAGTTTGCTTTGGTTCAGAATATCTACAGCATGTCATCACACTTGAGCACACATGTAGAGTCACTACAAATAAAACCACCTTTAGTGACGCCTAAGTCGTCACCAATTTACATTAGAAGTCGTCACCAAGTGTGTTTGTGATGATATGTCGTCACAAATTTAGCGTCACCAAACCATTGTCACAAATCAACTTTGTGACGACAAAGTGTAGAGTAATTAGTGACGACAAAAGGGGCCCACAAATATTCAACGCAAAGACCAAACATAGTGGGCCATAGCACATTTGTGACGACAATATCGTCACTAATATTTATATAAACTAAATTATTTTACAAAATTATTTTAGATAAAACTGAAATAAATAAAAATGATAATTATTTAGTGACGACAAACTCGTCACCAAATTTATTTATTTACCATTTTTAATCATTTATTAAACAAAAAAATTTAATTAAATCATTTATTTGTGACGACAAAGTCGTCACGAATATTTTCTATAACATTTATTTACCTTTTTTAATCATTTATAAATTAAATAAAATTAATAATATGGTTTTCTTTAGTGACGACAAAGTCGTCACCATGCTTTATATAATATTTTTATTTGTGGCTGCCCCAAAAATAGTGACGACAAAGTCGTCGCTAACTATTGCTACACAGATGAAAAAAAAACAGCAGCAGCAGCAGCTGCATTTTCAGATTTTTTTTCCGGCCGAAATAATAAGCTCATTCACGGAACTCAGCTCGGATCACACTAACCTATCAACTACCAAGAAACCTATAACTAAATCATTCACGCAAGTCAACTTTCGGATTACACTATCCTAAAGCAATACGCATCTCAACACAACAAAGAATAATCTAAATTAAACAACCAAAATATATTCTTGCAACCTTTAAAAAAACATACCAAACGCATACACCTTTAAACAATGTCGGCGGCGTGCTGCTGCTGCTTCTGGCAGTGGTGCTGCTGCTGGTTCCGGCGGTGGTGCTACTGCTTCCGGCGGTGGGCCTAACCAAACACAAACACAACTAAAATTTAACAAAACATATTAATCAAAACAAAATTAAGTAACTAAAATTAACAAAAGATTACCTTTAAACAAAATTAAATAACTAAAAGCGCAAGTGGTGGTTGTGAGGGTGAAAGTGGTGGTTGTGGTGTTAAAAATGGTGGTGACTAGAGTGATTGTGATGAAAAACGAGTTCATTATCGTCTATGTCGAGTGGTTAGGGGAATGGTTTGGGGAAAAATGAAACACTTAGCCATTTCTGAGAATGGATCTTATAAATAATGCTTTGTAGTTGGTGACGACAAAGTCGTCACTAATCATTTATTTTTGTGATTTTTATCATTTGGCGGGATAAGGCGGGTTATACAAAATTTTCACCAAAATTTTCATTTTTGTCTTTTGCGAGTTTGGTGACGACTATGTCGTCACTAATCATTAATTTTTGTCATTTTTAGCATTTGGCGGGATAAGGCGAGCTACACAAAATTTTCACCAAAATTTTCATTTTTGTCTTTTTGCGAGTTTCGTGACGACTATGTCGTCACCAATCATTTATTTTTGTGAAAATTCATTTAAATTACTTATAAATTACATAACATGCTAAACGGATGATTCGAGATGTTATGGATATACATAACATGTTAAATGGATGATTCGAGATGTTATGGTATATATAACATGTTAAACAGATGAGTCGATATGTTATGGATATGCATAACATGTTAAACGAATGAGTCAAGATGTTATGGATATACATGACATGTTAAACGGATGAGTCGATATGTTACGGATATTCATAACATGTTAAACGGATGAGTCGAGATGTTATGGATATATATGACATGTTAAACAGGTGAGTCGAGATGCGACGGATATGCATAACATGTTAAACGGATGAGTCGGGATGTTATGGATATACATGACATGTTAAACGGATGAGTCGAGATGCTATGGATATACATAACATGTTAAATAGATGATTCGAGATGTTACGGTTATACATAATATGTTAACATATACATAACATGTTTAACGGATGAGTTGATATGTTATTGATATGGATAACATGTTAAACAGCTGATTCGAGATGTTATGGATATACGTTAAACGAATGAGTCGAGTTGTTATGGATATGCATAACATGTTAAACGAATGAGTCAAGTTGTTATGGATACGCATAACATGTAAAACGGATGAGTCGAGTTGTTATGGATTTGCATAACATGTTAAACGGATGAGTCGAGATGTTATAGATATGCATAACATGTTAAACGGATGAGTCGAGTTGTTATATATATGCACAACATGTTACACATATGAGTCGAGTTGTTATCGATCTGCATAGCATGTTAAACGGACGAGTCGATATGTTATGGATATACATAACATGTTAAACGGATGAATCGAGTTGTTATGGATATGCATATCATGTTAAACGGATGAGTCGAGTTGTTATAGATATGCATAACATGGTAAACAGATGAGTCGAGTTGTTATGGATCCGTCGACACCAGCAGTTTCCGGACGCTGGAATCATTTTCCGTCCACCACCTTTTATCACCTCAACTTGTAGATCGGGCTACCCCGGTCATGATTCTACCACACACCCGCCCTATCCACTACTCACAACCACTCAACCTCACAACCACAAACACACACTGTTATCATGGTGAAGATGGCGGAATTTGAAGCTTTTCCTTGTCCTTGTGAACGAGGAGACGTGATCTTACGAGAATCGCATAAACCTTAATCAAAGGGTAAACAATACTATGCGTGTCCTTTCTCGAAGGTGAACAATTACATACTTTTTTGTGTATTATATAAATAATTTTGTTAGTTGTTAAAAATAATAGTTTTTACTTTTTAACAGGGTGGGACTACGGATTATGGATGCGATTTCTTTTTATGGAAGGAGGAACGAATCGCCAAAATGACCGCTTCTCTTAGGGCTTCAACATCAAGCGGTTCTGGATCTGCTCCAACAAGGTGCTCAAACTGTCATGAAAAAGATCTTAGGGTAAACATGCTTGAGGCACAAAATCAGTTGCTACTCTCAAGAATAAGGATGCTGGAGGCGAAACTTGAAATGACAACGTATCCCGACAACCACGAAAATGAACACAACCCATTTATTTTATTTTTGCGGCTATTTCCCGCTTTGCTTGAACTCGCACCATCTTTTCCCTTCCTTGCTCTCATTTCCTTGTGACGTGCAAACGCAGCTTCCAGATATGTTACTCTATTTTCCAGATTATCAAGTTCGGTGTCGACGTCAAACGTGCTTTCAGCTTCATCATCACCTCCAACAGCAGCAGTTTGAGCTTCAGCAGCAGCAGCAGCTTGAGCTTCAGCAGCACGTTGAGCTTCACCATCCATTGTTATATGTGTTTTTCGATAATTAACAAACGGGTTTTTGTGAGTTTATGTGTGTGTTTTGCCAAGTTAAGAATTATTCGGTATATATAAAGTAAAAGAATGGCGGTACAAAGGGAAAATGAGGCGGGAAAATAAATCCCGACGATTTGTCGTCGGTACCAAATAAGCGGGAAATAATCCCGCCAAATATTCGCTACTATTCACAAGTGTGGGGGACAAAAAATGTATCGAAAAGATTCCAACGTCATTTCGTCGGCACTATCACACTAATAACGTAATCAAACGGTAATCATACGCTAATAAAAATGTTAAACGTAATAATTTTTTTTAATTGAATACTGACGCCAAGTCGTCGGGAAACTCTTGGCGGGTCAAATTCCCGCCCAAGTTTCCCCAATTATTGAGAAAGTCAAATTTGACCAAAAAATTGCCGACGAACTGGCGTCGGTAATGTGAAATCCCAAAAATTCAACGTGAGTTTGGCTGGGTCAATCATTTTTTTTGTCGTTTAGCGTAAAATGCCGACGAAAACGTGTCGTCGGGATTAGTTTCGTCGCCAGTTCTATTGATTCTAGTAGTTATTCTACTTTTTCCAAAATCATTATAAATTTTAAAAATCATTATTTATACTTTATAAAACCTTTTCATAATAAAATACAAAATAATTTAGCTATAATAAAACGGTGACGATTATGTCGTCATTAAGTGTAAAATTAAATTAGTATAATATTTCGTGACCCAAAGTGGATGGCGGGATTTGGCGGGTTATTAAAATTTTGCCAAAGTAATATACACAAGTTTTAAAACCTTCTTATTAAAATGTTCGTGACGACTTTGTCGTCACTAAGTTATTTACCAAGAAAACTTAAAAAAGAAAGAAAGAATGATTGTTTAAAAATTATAGTATTTTTGTTAAAAATATAAAGTAATATAGTTGTAAGTAACGATTTGTGACGACAATGTCGTCACAATTTATTTTAAAAAAAAACTTGTTTTGAAAAATCATTATTTATATTTTTTATAAATTTTTATTACAAAAAAGAAAATAATTTAGTTATAATAAAATATTGGTGACGACATTGGCGTCACTAAATAAAAAATTCATTATTTATTTGGATTATTTATTCAAAAGATATTGTGCAGATATAAAATAAATTTGGTGACGACATAGTCGACCCGATTTTGCGTGGGCCCCCGATTTGTGTTTGACTAAACCATTGTTGGTGGAAAAGTTTGAAAGTGGTGGGTCCTTGTGAAGTTTGTGACGACGATGTCGTCACCAATTAAAATGGTGTCCCCAAAGGTGGTTTAGTTTGTAGTGAGTTTCACCTGGCAAATCACCCAATACACTGCATTATGCCTGCATGATATCCGAATTCAGACATGCAATTTATATCCATCATCAGTTATGGGTGCATGTGATTGACTGCAATGTCACTAAATTAGTTTTGAAGGCAAAAAGAAAAAAAACAAACAAGGTTACTGTGGCGCAGTGAAATTAAAGGATATTTTCAAGATAGAGCTTGTTTCTACCAGTACTACATGGCAGACTCATCAAATACTCATCTAGATCAAATGATGATCACATCCTATCATGTATCATAACTTGACAACACAACAGAGATCCAATAATGTTTGTATAAGCGAGTTTGATTTGGCAGTTCTCTCAATAAAATATTTTAAAACATACACATGGCACTACACTTTGGTCAATAATTGTAGTTTGAGTCATGTTTAATTTTGGACTTTTAGCTAAAAGAAAGCTAAGTTTTAAATAGTCGTTACTAAATAGTGCGACCACTAAGGAATTGCTTAGACACTAAACAACTGCTTATATATGCTTATATGCGTCTTTGTCAACCAATTAAAGCCGCTGATAAAATATAACATGCTGAAAATGTAGTAGTATATAGGCAAATACCCTCATACTAGATAAAACAGTCTTTACAAAAGCTAAAAGATCATTATGTTCATATGATGTGTAACAATTACGATCAAAGAAAACCAAAGACAATGAAAATAACTAATTTGAAAACTCAACGAGCATCGTTAAGTTCTTATTCACAAGTCCATCATTGAAGGATATCGGCTGTGTTCCATAAGAAACATGATTATGCATCATCACCTCTCTTTGAGCTTTCCTATACTCATCGTTTTTCTCACTTGAGTCCTTTACATCTTCAGAAAACCGCACTTTCTTTACTACGCGCCCATCCTTCTTCCCTGACGACAAGCAAGAACGCAGCACCACTCCTGTCTTTGCATGACCACTGCCACCAGATTCTTGATTCCCAATTGCGTTTTCAGTAAAAGTAGCCTTGTCACGACACAACAAAAGCAAAACCATGGTGCCCGAAACTGCTAAGGTGGTTGCCAAGACTACTACTACTTGTGAACTCCAAACAGTTGACATTTATAAAGTTGACATGAAATGAATGTTTATGAAGATAGTAAAGAATGTAGTGGTTGAATAGATGTGCAAGTTGTTGATCAGTTCCAGCTAGAGTTGCTTTCTGGTTTGATTTTTATATGTAACAGGGGTGGGTGTCGACCAAATTTAATGTTATATATAAAGTTGTGTTAATTACATAAAATAAACCGTCCATGTGATTTACAAACTTTTTCACCTTTCATCCTAAAACTTCTTATAATTGACACTTTGTAACAGACCGGTCCTTTAACCATTAAAAATCTCGTTAAATAAGCGTGTGCATATCAGGTGATGGCCATTTTAGTCTTTCTACCCACTTTGTCTCCAACCTCCCATTTTCTTTTTGATGTTTAATCTTTTGGAAACCATAATAATCTTTCAAGAACAACCACCACTTTTTTTTTTTTTTTTTTTTTTTTTTTTTTTTTTTTTTTAAATAAAGACGTTAGCAAATGCTAAAAAAATTATAATATATAACTACGTAAAAATGTTGCAACAAATTTGTTCATTTAACATTTCAGTTGCACATGACGTTCATCCGCATCATTAAAATCATTTAAAAATGAGTCTAAACTATTTATTGCATGATGCTTACGTAAAATTATAGTATCAGTTTTTAAAGTGGGCAATCAATACTAGACACATGGATTAGTATAAGTTAACAATTTTTTGATGGGCTAAAAATCAATACTAGATACACTTTATTATATTGGGCTTTATTACATGATACATATGTAAAATTATTACGCTTTTTGGGTGGGCTATGACCCACCT
>JARVZY010005800.1:0-2500 GCA_030686995.1 Artemisia argyi
TAGAAAGACATCACAATTCCTTGTGGAAAAAAAACGATTTCCTGAGACGGAAATAAAGATATCAAATTTCTACCAAGATAACTCGAGGTTCCAACCAACAAGAATCTAATGAACCTAAAAAAAGGATAACAGCCCAGCAGAAATTACTTGTTTTTCGAGCCCCTGTTATAGGTTCTATCCATATATGTTCTGATCGACAACTCATAGTTGATCCAGTTGCTTTTTTTTGGAATTGAGAGAATACCCCAAATGAATTTTACTTTAGTCCTTTTGTTTCCGAAGTAACTCGCATCAACTAGCACTAGTTTGATGTGAACCTTTAGGAGTAATTCATTAAATTGGTTAGATCTAAACTAATAACATACCCTTCGTATGATCTCACTAAAGATAGCCACATGCATATAGATGGACCAACTTTACAATTAAGCCGTCCGCCAATTCGGGTCTATTTGAAAATAGCTAGAATATAGCATTTTGGGAGATTTTCGTCGGAAGACGCTTATACCATATTTTGCTAAAAGGATATCTGTGTTATGATACAAGCGTCAGTTTAAAATGAGATTTTGTGCCCTCGGCTCTAAACAATCTTGTTTTTTTGAACATGAAGAAATAAAGAAGCCATTGCGATTGCGGAAATACTAGGCCTACTAAAGGGACCAAAACAGAGGGAAAGTTAAGAGTTGTCATAGAATGGGTACCTCGCTTTACTATTTGTACCTGTTATTATTATTTAGATTTTATATTTATAGAATATAAAGATATTATATATAAAGATATCTTATATCTTATTATAAGTATAATTTGATAATTCTAAATTGGAATTATTATTAATTAATATCTCTCTAATCTATTCTAATTCTAAATTCTAAATGAGTATATAATGTAGTTTTTCATCCCTCTACATGAAAGATTTGAAAGGATATGGATGAGATATTATTTGATTCATTTTTTTCTCTTGTCTTCAAATTTAATTTACTAAGCAAAAAGTTTCTTAAAATGAATTAGATTCTATTTATTTAGTTTTATATATTAAAGGGTTTGTTAGAATCCCATCCAGCAGGGATTCTTAGTCAAAATAGGATTATCGTAAGGTATAGAAAGATAAAATTCTATTATTCCGATAAACTAATTACTTGTTTGCTCAAAATAATTCAACTTCATGTTCTAATTTTGATTCAAAGGAAAGAAAGTGTGGAGTTGAAATAACTCACTCAGAACGCTTTTTAAAGGATTACGTGGTACGATTAGATCGAATAAGCCCTTCTGGAATAAATACTCAGCCGCTTGTGAACCTTCGGGTACTGTTTTATTTAATGTTTTGTTCAATTACTCTTTTACCCGCAAAGGCAATGTAGGCATCGGGTTCGGCAATAATGATATCCCCCAACATACCAAAACTAGCTGTCACCCCGCCGGTAGTAGGAGATGTAAGGATTGGTACATAGAATAACTTTTATTTGATTGATAATCATATAAAGCAGCAGATATTTTAGCCATTTGCATCAAGCTCAAACTTCCTTCTTGCATGCGTGCCCCTCCGGAAGCACACACTATAATAAGAGGTAGAAATTCTTTAGTGGCGTATTCAATCAAACGGGTAATTTTCTCCCCAACTACGGATCCCATACTACCCCCCATAAACTGAAAATCCATAACCCCAATTGCTACGTTAATACCGTTTAATTGCCCTATACCTGTTTGAATAGCCTCGGTTAATCCTGTCTTTCTTTGATAAGAATCGATACGATTTTTATAAGGCTCCTCCTCCGAATGAAATTCAATGGGATCCAGAGAGACCATGTCTTCATCCATAGGCTCCCAAGTACCCGAATCAATCAAAAGTTCGATTCTATCAGAACTACTCATTTTCAAATGATATCCACATTGTTCACAAAGATTCATTTTTGATTTAAAAAATTTCTTATAATTTAATCCATAACAATTTTCGCATTGAACCCACAAATGACTGTATTTTTGATTTACATCCAGATCGGTAGAACTTTCTCGTATAGTTTGATCACTCCTTATGGCATCCCGGGTTTTAGTCCTATTTCCACTTTCACTACAAATGGAACTAGAAATGTAATTGTTACTGGAATTGTCACTACCATTTACAATGTAACTATCAATACAGATTTGAGACTGAAGATAACTGTCAATGCAACTATTAATGTGATTATTCCAAGTATACTGAGTATCATCCATGTAATGATCCTGGTGGGGATTCTTACTCTTAGATCCATTATTGAGATAACTAGAATTTCGATAAAAAGAATTTTCTAGTTCACTACAAAAAGTATGATCATTGTCAATCTCAAAAATATGATTTTCAATATCAAAATATATAGAATAACTGTCCCCATTACTATCTTTAACTAAAAAAGTATCATCAGAGATGAAATTCCGAATGTCCTTGACGCCAAAAAAAAGATCAACATTATTGTAATTGTCATGACCACCGCAACTCTGAATGTTTTTATCCGTATCATTTATACTCGGA
>JARVZY010005801.1:0-28426 GCA_030686995.1 Artemisia argyi
AGCTGCAGGCTAAACCTGCAAAGGGATGGGTTATAATGACGGGGGGTCTTTTTGTTAGTTTAACGGGGGCTATATTTGTGGTGTACTTTTTGTGATACTCTGCTTCTTTGTGAGACTTGTGTAGCCCAGAATTGGTTAACACAACCCTTGTTTGTGAGACTTTGTTTGTTGTAATGGTTGTGGTACTCTGCTTCTTTGTGGTACTTGTGGTTGAGACTAGTGAAACTGAGTTGCTCTGTTTATAGTGGTTTGTAGCAAGAATATTACTATTGAAATTGTGAGTTTTCCACATGCTTTTGATACCACTGTTCTTTGTGATTTGAGGGTTGCTTTGTTTATAGTGGAGGAAAGCTGAAAAGCGAGAATGGGCAGCTGTTTACATGTGATATAAAGACGGGGCTAGTTTTGTTGTTATAAGGCTTGTGATATTACTGTTTGTGATTTGAGGCTTGCTTTGTTTATAGTGGCTGCTTGTGATTCTTTTTACAGGCTTATGATACTTTTGAGCTTGTTTATAATGCAGGCTTGCAATCTGCACTTGTGTTTGTGTGAATATAAGGCGATGACGAATATTTTAGCCTATAAGGCGATGATGAATATTTCTTGTGTTTGTGTGAATTTGCACTTTGTGGTGTTTGTGTGAATCTGCACTTTGGACAAAAACTGGAAAATACAAGGCAATGACGAATGGTTTTATAAAAACCGAATGGCATGGCAAAGTGATATTTTTATCACTTTGCAACCTTCATTATCCGAGCCTTACTAAAAATCTGAGCCTATAAGGCGATGACGAATATTTCTTGTGTTTGTGTGAATCTGCATTTTGTGGTGTTTTGTATGAATCTGCACTTTTGTGGTTTTGTGTGAATCTGCACTTTGGATGGATGCTATTTGGGACTTAAAGACTTGGACAAAAAAAGAAAAAAAGCACCTTGTGGTTTTGTGTGAATCTGCACTTTGGACTTAGACTTGGACAAAAAATAAAAAAAAAAAATAAAAATAAATAAAGATATTAAAAGACTTTGAAAAAAAAAGACAACTAAGGACAAAAACAGTAAAAATTGCAAAAAAGTACATTTTGCAGCTACTCTGCAGCTATCTTTTTAGCTATTCGGGGGTAGACCCCGTTGGGTTAGGGGTCCCCAAATATATATAAAAAGATATGATAATGATATAATACCAAGAAAAAGATTTGAAAAGTAGTTGTGCCACTGGAAATATTACGGAGTAATTTCTTTTGTTCACTTGTTGCAGGAGTCTACAACCCTTTTTTTTAATTATTTAAATTATGAGTTTCTTGTAAGTTATTTTAGCAACTTGATTATAAAAGAAAACAGTGATGTAATGGTCATAATTGCAGGTTTATTGAATTATTCTTGACTATTTTTCAAGATGTATGTTTTATATGTTTACATGAGCACACTGTGTAAACTTGGTGTTTGATTTGGCTTTTATGAGCACACATGCACCCTATGCAGAACCATGTTTCACATTTTTCGCAAAGTGTTGATAATCAATACGTACTCGAGTCTCAATTAGTTAAGGTAACCCGTTATCTTTTACTCCGTACTAAACAGTAAATATCGTGTTTTGACCCATACCCATGTTGACTTCTATCTTAAAAAAAAAAATTACACTACAATTTTTTCCCGATTTTCCGGTACCGGTACCGATACTGGTACCGGTATCCGTATCTCGTTCGGTACGGTACCGGTACCACTAATTTATGCTCGAGAAAAAATCAGTATCACTAATTCGATACGAGATCGGTACGGGACCAGTAACGTCCTCATCTCTAATTTGGTGCGTATCATAAAGACTGGTTTTTTTTGCATTTGAAATGCAAGTGAGCCAACCACTAGCTCTCTTTGGTCCGAACTATAATTCCTAGACATCGTTTATGTTTCATTAAAACTATAATGTAGATTGATTGAGCGAGATCTTTCTTCACTTAGTTTGTCACTTGAAGCGAGATTTTATCTCAAGCATTGTACTTGCTTCTCAACGTTTCATGTTGAAGTTAATGACATATTCAAAAAAAAATAATGCAAGTGAGCCACCAGAGACTGCAAGAACTATTGGAAGCAATAAATTCAACCACGATTGTTTCTTGTTTGACTTTATTAAAGTGGTGCTGTTATCAATGATGGGTGTGTGTTTGGTTTGTATGAATGTATTTTAAGTTTATTACTGTAAAATATTGTATGAATTTAGACCCATATCTGTCTTCCCATAGAAAATAAATGAAACTATTTTTTTTCTGTGATATCTGGAAATAGAACAGCATCTTCTTTGAATGTGTGTCAGTGTGTGACATATGCGCGGGACAAACGGTTATTCTATAAAAGCTTTTAGTAATACATTTTGGCTAATGCCAATTTAGTATCTTTGTTACAACATAGCATACAAAAAGAGGAACAGCCCTAACAATTGTATTAGATGGCAATACATATGAAGTGATGTATGCCCAAAATCAGTGGCCGCGAAGAGGTGTGCAAGTGGTGTGGTCGCATAGGGCCCCTCAATCTAAGAGGCCCCCTTTTCTTCTAGTCCAGTAATATTTATAGCTACGTTTGTGTACTTATGCTATATATTCGAATACATCTTCTTTGTAAATTCAATTAGTTAAATACAACTCATCTTACCACAATAAATAAAACGTCATTAAGGATATGTTTGGCAAAATTAGTTGTAAGCTGCAATGCTGTTAACATGAGCTACAAGCTGTTATCATTTTTTCAAAAAAAGTGTTCAGTAAGTTAGCTATTAAATGTAATTATAAGATGTAAAATGACATGAAAGAACATATCTATAATTATAAATAAATGTTTGGAGGGTATATTAGTAATTTAAAATTTTAACAGCTTTAATAAGTTTAAAAAGCTTCATGAATCAGCTTTTCATTTATGAGCTATTTGTTTGACATAAAAGCTTGAAGTTAATGTATCCAAACGGAGCTTTTATTTTAAATGAGATTATTTTTGTAACAAAAAGCTAACAGCTCCCCCAAAAAGCCCCTACCAAACAGGCCCTAAGAAGCCTTATTATAAGAAATTGTTATAAATAAACACCTTTTATGCATACTTTTAAGATTTTTTTAGTGTTGATGGGGCCCTTTTTTATTTTCGCCCGGGGCCTCCAAATTTATTTGTCGGCCCCGCCCAAAATGAGCTATGAACATGGTATATTATGTTTAAGTCAAGTTTACAACAGTAGATCTTCACTCTCTCTAAACGCAAGTGATGGCCGATACATGGTGTCATTAGAGAGATCTTACAAGCAAATGTGAGGTGGAATGAGCTTTCCTGGATTCATGATCCCGTTAGGATCCAAAACATCTTTTATCTTCTTCATTGTCCTCAGATTTTCTTTTCCAAGTTCTTTTTCAAGATACTGCATATGCAATCACAATGTAACTTTAGACATTCAACTAAGAGTCATAACAGGGCTAGGAAAATGCTTATAATTACCTTCACTTTCCCTGTACCCACACCATGTTCTCCGGTACATGTACCCTCCATTGATAAGGCGGCATGAACCATAAAATTGTTTAATCTTTCAGCTTCCTTGCGTTGATCCTCGTCTGCTGGATCAAACAATATCACTGTGTGAAAGTTACCATCGCCAGCATGAGCAATCACCATGCTGTTAACAGGAATGTACATGTCATGTTTTGCATAACAAAACCAATAAAAAAATGTAATAATTTGGTATCAAGCATTATTAAGTTGCTAAGCTATAATTCAGACAGATGTACAAAACATACCACAACAGGGGCGACGCGTCGAGTTCTTCTTTAGATTTAGATATTAGTTCAGCTAGATGTGATAAGGGAACACATACATCCTGGAAGAAGGAAAAAATTAGCCATTGAAAATTTGTAAAATATATTAGCCAATAGTCCAATACCCGCCACAAAAGTAGCATAAAGATGAGTTATAGGCTAACCGTTGTCATTGCTTCAAAACCCGGTGCCATTGCCAAACAAGCATAAAGAGCCTCTTTTCTTATCTGTAAATCACAGTAAGAAGAAAAAAAAAATGTTTAATACAAAAGAATAATATTATGTTTTTTTAACAATTTAAATTCATGGAAAGTCAAGTAACCTTCCAAAGTTCCTTTTTAGCTTCAGGGTCTTCCGCAAAAACAAAATCCGAGCCACCATGCTCAGATGCAATCTTTTGAACAATAAGTGTCTGCTCACGTGTGTATGCTTCTGTAAAATAATAAGTTTATACAATCATATAAGACTAAATTTTTGTTTTTGTATTTTTGCAAATACCAAGAAGGGAAAAGAGAATAAATCACCTGTGCCGATAAACTCAAACATCAAAGTTGGAGCTTCGGGCAAGTCTTTCCCATTAGCAAGATTCACAGCTTTCACTTGAACCTCGTCTATCAGCTCCACCCTTGACACCTACAAGAAACAAGAAACACGTCCATTTAGCTTTAAAGTATTTCATAGTTTCAACAAAGAAATGATTTTAAAACTAAAGAAGCTGGTGAAACTTGAAAGTTCTTGTAAACTATAAAGAATAGTAAATGCATACTTGTATGCCAGACATCATAGCCGCTATTGCAACATCAGCTGCATCTTTAACGGTTGGAAAATTGCACATTGCTACCTGCAAAGAAATTTTAGTAATTTTCATTAATTAATTGAATGAATACAAAGAATCGAGTCACTTCATAAGAAGAACTTACGATTGAATGTTCTGGAATCTTTTGCAGGCGAAGTGTAACTTCTGTAATAACACCCAGGGTACCTTCACTACCAATCATTAGTCGGGTAAGATCATACCTGAAACATGCAAATTAAATTATGACAAGTGCAAATCAGTACTCGTATTAGTCTTCTTTTTATATCCATATTATATAGAAGAAATGGTTAATTTATAATAGTTGTGAAGAAAGACTCTCTTTAAGCCTTTGTATTGCAAAAAGAAAAGAATAATGACAATCATAACTAACCCTGCAGCACTTTTTCGAGCACGAGATGCTGTCTTGACAACCTCTCCATCTGCTAATACAGCCTAACAATATAAGAAAGCAACTCACAGTGTCATGTCAATGACTTGCTAGTTTGCAATAAAATAAAGTAGCAAAAAATAATAAGAGAAATCAATGGGCAAAAAAACAGACCTTGAGATTGATGACATTGTCACGCATAGTTCCATACCTACATCCTTAAAAGCATTAATAAAAACTCAAATACTTTATAACAAAAACCGTAAATCATTGCTACTGATGACAATTGGAATATTGTTCTTGGGACAGAGCGAACGTTAAACAAGACGAAGTGTTACCTAACAGCTAAAGAACCAGAACAACGAGTCCCACACATCCCTCCAATGGTTGCTCCAGGTCCTACCGAGAGTAGTCAAACAATAATGACACACAGAGATCACGCAATGACCATTTTCCTTGCAATATTTAACGAAAGCAAAAAACTAACCAGGGTCAAGAGGAAAGAAAAGACCATAAGGTGCAAGGTATTCATTAAGCTCCATCCATCCAATCCCAGGCTCAACAACAACATCCATGTCCTTAACATGCAATGCTTTAACACTCTACAAGTGAACAAATAATCAAGTAAGAATCATTACTCCATCGTATGCTTAACAATGGCACACAAGGTTGGTCAAGTATACCATAAGTTTGAAGAGGAAAGGGTGTTTCATACTTTCATTAGCGTCATGTCAATGCATACACCTCCATTTGGAGACAAAGTGTGACCTTCAATTGATGTAGCTCCACCATATGGTACAATAGGGACCTAAACATGGAAAATAATTATGAACTTTAGACACTGAAATGAGCTTTCAACTTTCAAGCATAAAAATTGGAAGAAATTTCTAACAATGGAAGGGTTGGACCTTGTATTTGTTACAAGAGCGGACAATCTTAGACACTTCTTCTTCAGACCTGCACTCATGATGTTTCATGTTGTTAATTGTATCGCCTTCATCGTAGAGCAAAGACCACTATAAGATTTAAAAGCATTTTGAAGACTTCTTTTGAGACAACTTTACACCTGATTCAGTACAAATGTACATATTGGCTATTTGTCAAATCTCTACAAAATGAAGAGTACAGTTATTATCTTCTAAAATAGGACCGACATTTCAACGAATAATTGTAAACTTTTATAACATGATATGTGTGTATATTGTAAGCATCATATGCCTCACATTTGCATCCAAAACAAAAAGGGTTATTAGTGTACCTAGTCAGGACATGTTGCATGTTTTCCTCAATCATCAAAGAATTATCTTTACGAATTAAAACCCATTACATCTTTTTCTAAGCAAGATATCTACTTTTCTTAGGCTCATCAAAAAATTTCACTTACATTATATCCGATATTATAGCCCTAACAAGTGGTAAACCATTAGAGTGCTGGGAGAAAACCTTAAAGTGTGTGTTACCTCGGAAAGACAACAACATCAGGGATATTGACTGCTTTGTGAAAACTGTATTGTGGTTTCCCATGGAAGTATCTCTCGTCGTAATCCAGTGTCATATTGTCCTGTAAAATGAGCATTAATACCCCTTAAATTGCTATCCTAATTCTAAATAAACTTAAGCCCCATAAAAATGACTTCTACAAACCATGATTCTTAAAATATAATTGGCGAACACGAGTGATTTTGCTTAAAAAGATCAAGCATTATGGTTTCCTTGCAACATATGTTTATAATCCATCATTCTTACATATTATAGTGATTAATGAACATTTAGTATTTTGCAAGATGGACTGGTAATTTAAAACCTGCTCCATATGTAATGACCGGTGGGGGTGTTTGGATTGCTTATTAAAAGTTTAAAACTGATTATCAGCTTGTTGGTTTTTGAAATAAGCCCGTTTGGAATAACCGAATAAGCAATCTCAAACTGTCAATTCACTTGGAAATCCACACTCTCAAAACTACGTACTCCAAAAAACCCAACAAGTTGTTTTACTAAGCACACCTAATCACACCGAAAGTATCAAAATCCATAAAAAGTATCTAAGCATTACAATCATCTAAATATGTAATGATGTAAATAAAAATATGATTAAGATTACTTGACATATGGCCTTGAGTTCATTGATAAGCTCAGGTGGAACTGGCTTATAAGTCCCCTTCACAACATTCTCTGTACTATCTTTGCCCCCGATTCTCACACCTCTGAATAAAAAAAACTCGGCATTTTTATAAACCCATTTCAATTACACCAATACAATCAAAATCCATATCACAAAATCAATAATAAGCCAATGGCGCGTAGCTCAGTTGGTAATGGGTGGGGACATCTTTGCACCCAACAAGCACAAGGGCAAGGGTTCAATCCTTGGCACCCCATAGCTATAACCGCTGAGTGAGTCATGTATGCCCCACATTATGGTAAGTCGGTTCGGGTTACTGGTTATTAACCTTTTGCACTGACAAAATCAATAATAAAAAAATTATTATAATTATTTAAAAAGAAAAAAAAAATCACTTTTCTTGAAAATTATATATTTTAATCAAAAAGAATTCAAGATTTCATAAACCCATATCACAGAATCAATGAAAAAAGATGATTACAAATATATTTATTTTTAAAGAAAAAAAAATACCAGTTCTTAAAATAATATAAAAAATTCAAGATTTTTATAAACCCATATCAATTTAATCATTATAAACAAAACCCATATCACAAATTATATAAAAAATCAAAAAAATGAAACCTTTCTTGAAGATTAGGTGCATCACATAAAGACTGGTTCTTTTGCATTTGAAATGCAAGTGAGCCACCAGAAACAGCAACAACAATTGGAAGCAATGAAGTCAACCATGATTGTCTCTTGTTTGGGTTTATTAAAATGGTGCTGTTATCAGTGATGGGTGTGTGTTTGGTTTGTATGAATGTGTTTTTGATGAATCTTATTGGTTTAGAAGATGATCTTAAACGAGAGAGTAAACTGGAGTATGTCATTGTTCTTTTGGAGATGAGTGTGTGTTTGGATAGAAGGGTGTCAGTTAATAAGAGTGGTGAGTGACAGTTTGACTTAGATTTTGTAAAGTCAAAGATTCAAAAGTACTATTCACATGCCAAAAGTGCACCGGGTGTGTCGACTTCAAATGCCAAAAGTGGCTTTCACATCAGCATACCACTGAAAGGGAACTTGCTAAAACACATATCACATCGATGATCAGCTACATCAATGAGAACGATACCGGAGCAGAATTGGTAACAACGCCGAAGTTGCTATAACATTGGGGCATTAACATCGTGATATGTCTAAGGATCTATATATAATGCACGTTTACTTATCTAGTTATAACTTGCCCTTGTATATCGCTAGGTGCAAGCAATCCCGTCATGAGAATTGTGTGTATACTCATTTTGCTTCTTTCGTGCCTTTTGAGTTTTTGGTACACGTACGTATTTGTGATTTTTAAAGACATATCTTTTCCACTTCTCAAGGAAACTTGTGTCTTATTTTGCTTTGTTATTCTGTTACTATATTTGAGCTCTTCTCAGCAAATATCTTTTTGATATCATCATCCATGTTATGAATCAATATTACAGCAAGTCAGCATATCATTGGCATAAACAACCTTTTCAGAATCCTGCTCGTGAAGTCCATCTATAGTATTTGAGGGAAGCACGGATCAAACCCGGGGGTTCCCGGGAACCTCATAGATTTTTTCGATGTAATGTTAATTTTTGAAAAAAAAAACATTCTAGAACTATCTAATGACCATCATGTTAAAATGAGTCACACTGGAACTATTAAAGGATAGGTTAGTAGGTCCAAGCCTACTTGTGGGCATAGGGTTCGTTAGGTTCATCTCATGTAATCTCTATAAATTGTTGCATAATAACCTAAGGGGTTTTCATCATTTAACATGGTATCATAGCAGGTCGATCTATTGACCTAGTCGTGCCACCCCGTCAAACCCTAGCCGTCACCATTATCCCGATTCCTGAAAAAAAATAAATAAATAAATAAATAAAATAAAGTGACCACCTCCCTAAATTTCTATCTTTTCACTTTGTTCTAAGCTTCACGTTTCTTTTTCTTCAATCAATGGATGTACTTATCTTTTTTCCTTTTATTCGCTTTCTGCTTCAAAAAAAAAAAAAAAAAAAAAAAAAAATGTTCTCTTTTGGTAACAAGCTTATTCCATAAATCATAAGAAATGAGGATAAGTGTTCAATTGCAACAAACTATTAAAGAAACTATAACAAGAATAAGGTTTCGAAAATGATTTGTTATTGATAGATGGAATTGTACAATGAAATGTTAATAGAGAGATTACAGAGAGAAATGGTTACAAATTCAGAAGTGAAATGAAAAGGAAAGTGAAAACGGGTATTTAAGGGTGTTTGGAAAAGTTAACAAACTTTCCCGCCAGAGTTTGACTTTGGTTGAGCATTTGACTTTTGATTCCCCGACAATCCATTCCCTTTAACAAAATTCTTGTCCTCAAGAATCCATTAGGAAGTTTGGAAACCTTTTCACCAAATCTTCATACAGCTCCCAAGTTGCATCTTCTTTACTATGATTTGCCCACTAAACAAGAACATACACAGCTGCCCTATTGTTGAGCTTGGCCATTCTTCTATCCAAAATAGCTTCAGGTTCCACTGCCAACAGTCCATCTGTACCACAATGGGGTAGAATTCCCATTTTCAATGAATTTCCTCTGCACAACTTCAATTGTGACACATGGAATACTAGATGAATTTGAACTGTACTTGGCAACTCTAACTAGTATGCTACTGCTCCAACTTTGGCCACAATCAAGAAAGGTCAATAATACTTGGCAGACAATTTGTTTTGCTGAGCTTATCTTATGGTTACTTGTCTGTGGGGTTGTAATTTTAAGTACACCCATTGTCCTACTTCAAATTCTCTCTCAGGTCTATTTTTATCAGCATAGCTTTTGATCCTGTCTTGAGCTCTCTTCATATGGAACTTTAGCATCTCAATAGCAGCTTCTCTAGCCTGTAATGTTCTATCTACAGCTTCAACCACACTTTCATCAGCCAAATAAGGAATGCGCAAGGGAGGTTTTTGACAATAGACCACTTCAAAAGGAGTAACATTGGTTGAGGAGTGCTTGTTTGTGTTGTACCAGAATTCTGCTAGTGGCAACCATTGCACCCACTCTTTGGTTTCTCTTATGTCATGCACCTTAGGAAACACTCCACACACTTGTTGACCACTTTAGTCTGCCCATCTGTTTGAGGATGGTAGGCTCTTGACATCTTGAGATCCACCTTAAGTAACTTGAAAAGTGATTGCCAGAAATGATTTAGGAACACAATATCTCTGTCACTTACAATAGGATTAGGAAATCCATGCAGTCTGTAAACATTATCCAATTTAGTAGTTTTAAAATCCATAATAAACAAACACCCCTTTCTTTAATAAAAACAATCAATGCCCTATTGATCCTGTTAAAAAGGCCATTGTTGTCGGCCAACCTTCTATGTCAATTATGGTTGTGATGATGCATTTTGAAGATTTATATCCGCTAGTTGCCTGATGTCTTCGACAACAAATTGCTTAGTATCTGTTTTTGCTTCTTTGCTTCTGAAGATATGCTTCTGCTTACCGTCAAAATTAGTTATTGATTTTAAGTTCTAAGTTTTCACTTCGGTCCGAGCTTTTGTGATTTAGCTGCTCGAACTGCGGGAGAGTATTAAATGATAGGTTAATAGGCCCGAGCCCGTTTGTGGGCATAGGGTCCGTTATGGTTAATCTCATGTAATCTCAATAAATTGTGACATAATAATACATCACAACCTAAGGGGTTTTCATCGTCTAATAGGAACGAAGTCTTTCCATGGAACAATTTTGCAGTAAAATATTGAGTGGCATGTTCATTAGATAGTTTTAGATGTGCATTTGACTTCAAGACATTTGAGCTATTCCCTCAGGTCCCTCTTTGCTACAAGATGAACTTCTGCCTCACGTCACGAGTTAGGACTCTTAAAAGTTGCAAACGCCGATGTTATTTTAGTGATTTTGAGTTAATACTTTGGGTGGAAAAGGAGTATGATATCAAGAAGTCTTGGCATTGAAATTACACACTATCAAGCACATAACTTGTTCAAATGGGGATAGCTCTTTGACCAAGCAATCCGAAACTCTAAAGAAGAGTCGTAATCAATGTAAAATAAAGATTAAACGCCACAACAAAGAATTGGGGATCTATAATTAAAGAAAAAGATAGATATCTATTGTAAAGTGAGAGAAGTGAGTGAATTGTGAAAAATGTATTTCATTCAACTAACTGTAAATGTGAGTTACAATTACTATTTATACTGCTGCTATATCAAGACTACACAAACTACAAGCTAAGCTACATACTAACATCTAACTAAATGATTACATCACACTTGGTTAAGTAGCTCTGGTGTTTGATACAATAAGGAGAAATGTAGTTGCTTGATGTTTCTTGTTCTTCACTGCAGTCTGCATATCTCATTGTTCCATTGACACAGTTGACTTTTGCATTGACTTTTGCCTTTATACCATTATCCCCCCCACAAGTTGGCAGTGTGTATGGATCACACATGCCTAACTTGGATAAGCATTGATGAAATGGATATGTAGAGAGTGCCTTTGTAAGAATATCAGCTGCTTGAGCAGTGGTTGGGACATAAGAGATGATAAGTTGGCCATCTTTGACTTTGTCTCTTACAAAGTGACAATCAATCTCTATGTGTTTTGTTCTAGCATGCTGAATAGGATTAGAAGCCAGGGCTATTGTTGAACTGTTATCACATAGAATTCTCACTGGTGTAGGAACAGTAACTCTGAGATCTTTAAGAAGAGAGCAAATCCAGGTAATCTCACAAGAGCAGTCTGCTAATGCTCTGTACTCTGCCTCAGTTGAAGATCTTGAGACCACCATTTGCTTTTTAGAATGCCAGGAAATAAGACTTTTGCCAAGAAAGATACCAAATCCAGAGATGGATCTTCTGGAAAGTGGACAGTTTGCCCAATCACTGTCACAGTAAGCATGTAAAGAGGTAGAAGTGTATCTAGGAAAGAATAAACCTTGTCCTGGACTGAGTTTGAGATACCTGATTACCCTGTGTAAGGCTTGTAAATGAGAGGTGTAAGGTTTTTGAGTAAACTGACTGAGTAAATGAGCTGCAAAAGCCACATCTGGTCTACTGATGGTAAGATAGATGAGTTTTCCTACCAAGGTTCTGTAGAGAGAAGGATCTTGTAAAGGTTCACCATCAGTATATGTGAGTTTTGTTCTGGAGTCAAGAGGTGTCTTTGCTGGTTTCTCATCTTGAAGCTTAGCATATTCAATTAAATCCAGAGCATACTTTCTTTGTGTCATGGTGATACCTTTGGAATTTCTTAAAAACTCAATACCCAAGTAATAATGAAGAGGACCTAGATCCTTGATGGTGAATTCCTTGTCAAGTTGAGCTTTGATGTTGTTGATAAGAGAGAGGTTGTTGCCTGCTAACAAGATATCATCAACATATATAAGGAGAATCAAGGCATCTTCATTCTTGTAGTATGTGAAAAGAGATGTGTCTGAGTAACTTTGAGTGAAACCAACTGAGATTAGGAAAGTAGTAAGCTTGATATACCACTGCCTGTTGGCTTGTTTCAACCCATAAAGTGACTTTTTCAGCTTGCATACTGAGTTGGGAGGAAAGGACTTGTTGTAGCCACTTGGAAGTGTCATGTAAACTTCCTCATTGAGATCTCCATGTAAGAATGCATTGTTGATGTCTAGCTGCTGAACAAACCAATTGTTGATTGATGCAACTGCCAATAAAATTCTAACTGTCACCATTTTTGCAACTGGTGCAAATGTCTCAGTATAATCCACACCTTCTTTCTGATTGTATCCTTTTGCTACCAACCTGGCTTTATATTTCTCAACAGTTCCATTAGCATGATATTTAATTCTATACACCCATTTACTGCCAATAGGAAACTTGTCAGGTGGGAGGAGAGTGACCTCCCAAGTGTCATTAGACTCTAGTGCAGTTATTTCTTTGTCCATAGCTTCATTCCATTTTGGGTGTTTGGATGCTTGTTTATAAGATGTTGGTTCTGTTTCATGAGTTATAACATTGATGAAGTGTAAAACATGTGAGTTGTGAATGTTTTTGTAGTTAATAAAATTAGATGTGTGATGTTTTGAATGAAAAGAGTTGATGGCAGATGGTTTGTAATGATAGAAGTCTTTTAATTTAGTGGAAGTAGTTCTGGTTCTAGTGGATTTTCTAGGTGGTGGAGTTGGTGAAGAAGATGGAGATGAATGAGGAGGTAAAGATGGTTCTGATGAGGGTGTTGTAGAAGTGGGACTTGGAGCAGTAGAAGAAGTTGTAGGTGTAGAGGGTGTTGGATCAGTTGAGGTGGAGGTGGGTATTGGAGAGGGTATATTGGGAATAGGTTCTGATGTAGGTGATGGTGTTGGTGTAGGTGAAGGTTGATCAGAAGCAGGTTCTGGTGTAGAGAATGATGTAGGTGAGGATGTAGGTGATGGGTAGAAGATTGGTGTTTGGTTGGAAATAGTTGGTTGTGGGGCTGCATATGGTGTGGATGAGTGAAATGGAAAGATATGTTCATGAAATGTGACATGTCTACTTGTGAATATCTTTTTGGTGTCTTGAGCTAAGAGAAGATAGCCTTTTTGGTGTTGTGGATAGCCTAAGAAGATTGATGGAATGGCTCTTTTTTCAAACTTATCTGGGGTGTGAATGGAGGCAAATGCTTGACATCCAATAACTTTGAGGTGTGTGAGATCTGGTGGTTTGTGATAGAGAACTTCATATGGTGATTTATTGCCTAAGGTTTTGGTTGGTAGTCTGTTGATGAGGTAGGTTGCTGCCATTAAACTATATCCCCAAAGATGAATAGGAAACTTAGCCTGAAAATTGATAGCTCTTGCAACCTCTAACAAATGTTTATGTTTTCTTTCTGCTCTTCCATTTTGTTGTGGTGTGTTAGGACAGGATGTTTGATGGATTGTACCTCTGCTTTGTAAGAATGTGGTTAATGAATGGTTGGTAAACTCTGTCCCATTATCACTTCTTAGAATTTTTATCTTAGTATTGAACTGTGTTGTGACATAATGGTAAAAGTTTTTGATGGTGGAAGTTACATAGTGTTTAGATGGAAGGAGAAATGTCCAAGTGGTTCTAGAGCAATCATCCACTAATGTTAAGAAATACTTGCAGTTGCTTAAGGTTGTGTGTCTATAAGGCCCCCATGTGTCAGCATGTACTATGTCAAATAAACCACTAGCATGTGAATCACTTACAGAGAAAGGTAAGGCTGTTTGTTTTGAAAGAGGACATATAGTACAATACAACTTGGATACATCAGTAGTAAATGCAGGTAAGTGTTTGATTTGTTTTATTACATGAGTTGAAGGATGTCCTAATCTAGCATGCCACAAATGTAAGTTGCTGGAATGTGAAAGTACTGTTGTAGGAGGTGGTGGTTGTGTGGTTGGTGAAGGTGATGATTGGTACTCCTCTGGTTTGATGATGTAAAGCCCATCAGACTGAACTCCATGGGCAATCTTCTGTTGGTTGCCCTGAAAGATGCAAGTTGAGTGATTAAAGATGACTGAGAGGTTTGTGGTTTTGGTCACTTGACTTACAGATAGAAGATTGTAGGCAAAGGATGGAATGTATAAAACATTATGTAGAATAAGGTTTGGTTTAACCCTCACTGATCCAATTGTGGTGATTGTGACTGTGTGTCCATTAGGTAATGAGACAATTATAGGTATGGTGCAGTGAATGATATTAAACATGAGAGTGAGTGTAAAACATATGTGATCAGTGGCTCCACTATCCACTACCCAAGCATTTTTAAAAAGTGAGACACATGAAGCTATGAACAAATATCTCCCTGCAGCTAAGAGTTTTGGATCACATTTACCTTGGGAGTTTTGAAACATCATCATGACCTGATTGAGTTGATTCTGCAAAGAATCCATCTTGGCATAAACAGCATCATCAGGCTTGGTTCCACTTGGTCCAGCTTCATCTGTGGTGTTCTCATTTTGACCAGCAACCATGTTTACAGACCTTGGTTTAAAACCATTTCCCTTATTTGACCCATAATTGCCTGGTTTGACCTTTCCATGTAATGGATGTCCAATAGGATATCCAACCAACTGATAGCATTCACTCTTATAGTGACCTTCTTTCTGACAGTTTCCACATATCACACCTGGTTTGAATGTACTCTTCTTAGGGTTTGGAGTGGTATTGGGCCCGGTTTGTCTTGTGTTTGGATTAAAGTTGAAGTTTTGTCTTTGGTTTGTGAAGGTGTTCATGACTGTGGGTGTGGCATACTTTGGAACATTGGATTCTCTTTGCTTTTCTTCCTGTCTCAACATAGCATAGGCCTTGGTTGCATTTGGCATAGGCTGCATGAGAAGAATCTGACCCCTCACATTAGCAAAACACTAATCCAATCCCATTAGAAACTGCAGTAACCTTTTTCTTGTCTCTCTTGCCCCATTCAGCCTTCCATTTGCACAAATGCAGTTACAAGTACACATGTAAGGAGCTTCTAATGCATCAATTTCATCCCAAAGACCTTTAAGCTTTTGATAATACACTTCAACCGAACTGTTTGCTTGTTTCAATTGAGAGATGTCATTGGTTAACTGATAGATTCTGTGACCATCCAATTGTGAGTAGTGTTCTTGAAGTTCAAACCACAATGCTGATGCAGAGTGCACAAAACTGAGATTGTTACTGATTTGATCACTAACAGTATTCAAGATCCATGAAATGATCATATCATTATTCCTTTCCCATAAGGCTCTTAGTGATGATTCAGTATCTGGTTCTGGATATTCATTAGTGATGATTTTGAGCTTGTTCTTGGCGTTGAGTGCTATCATCATAGATCGCCTCCATGAACTGTAGTTCTCTGAACCTAACAGCTTCTTTGAGATTAGAATCAAGCCAGGATGATCATTTTGATGAAGAAAGAGTGGGTGGTTGACTGAATTGGTGTCTTCATTGTTGTTGTTAGCTGTTTGGGATGATTCAGGCATGATTTGGGTTGAATTGAATGATTAAACTGTGATATGTTGATTGTGTGTGGATTTTGGTTGATTTAATGATAAATTTGATGAATTTTGATGGTGATTTGATGGTTTCTTGATGAATTTTGAAGGTTTGTTAATGGTGGAATTTTGGAGGGAAGAGTTGTTAGGAGTGGTGGTCAAAGTTAGTTATGGTGGTCAACTGTCAGTTATGACAGTCAGTTATGATGGTTGTTGGTGATGCAGAGGACCTTTTGGGTCGGCTCTGATACCATATTGTAAAGTGAGAGAAGTGAGTGAATTGTGAAAAATGTATTTCATTCAACTAACTGTAAATGTGAGTTACAATTACTATTTATACTGCTGCTATATCAAGACTACACAAACTACAAGCTAAGCTACATACTAACATCTAACTAACTGATTACATCACACTTGGTTAAGTAGCTCTGGTGTTTGATACAATAAGGAGAAATGTAGTTGCTTGATGTTTCTTGTTCTTCACTGCAGTCTGCATATCTCATTGTTCCATTGACACAGTTGACTTTTGCATTGACTTTTGCCTTTATACCATTAATATCCATTTGGACCAAATAAACTGCATCCAAGTTCTACTCTACCCCCATTGTAATTCAGAACGAACCGATGCAATGTGCATATCTATTCTATACAAAGTTGGAAGCATATATAATTCAGTTATAATCTCCAAGAGTTCTGCTTTCACAACAAAAAATGCAGAATTTCATGGATTCTTAAGTGTAGTTCAAAGCAACAGAGATTGACAATACTGAGACTTTGGAGGTATATATAGAACAGAAGTAAAACCACTTTGTCACACACATTGTGTGAGCTTCTACAACTTGGTGGGTAAAAAATGTGAATATGATTTCACTTTGAAGTACTCACACTTTATGTGAATATGTTCAGCTTGTTGGGTCAAAAAATGTAAATTTGATTGCACTTACATGCCTGCAATTTTGCATGTAAAATTACATCCTAATTAACCGATCATCAATAAAGCGTTGTAGATATTAAGTAGACATATGCTCTAGAAAATTTATGCGAAACAAGAGAAATATGGGCATGTTGATTGGTATATATACGAAGTCGATATGGTCTATCTGCTAGCTTATTGTCTTTATAGCCCGCTTGCTTTTACCCAAACACGTTTAGCTTATTAGCTAAATCTACATTAATGGCTTTAGTCGATTAGTAGTCTTTTTATCATTAGTTTTTTTAGGTATATGAAATTGATCATGTCAAGTCCGAAAACTAACTGTCTACCTTAACAGAATTTGTAAATTTACAATTTTATAAATATCATTACTACGATCATACAGACTTGCCATGTACAACGAGTCACTAAGCGACACAGAGACCTCAGTTTGGTGTATCCTTTGAAAAGCTATATCAAGTTTATAAACCAACTTTGAATAAATTTAGAATGAATGGAAGGCCAAACATTTGTGAATAGAGTTACCACCAAATTACCAAATACTACATTTTTATAACCAACAAAATACAACATAATGAAAAAAGAAAAGTGATGGTTTTTTGAACATCCACCCCTCATTTTATCATCACCCTTTATAAACCTCTAATTTCTTATTTGATGTGATATTCACATCCATTCCCAATAAATGGAAGTTCTTAAATTTTTCTATCATGGTTTTCCCTGACAATTATTTGTTTAAACCCCAACCATTTTCATTTTTGTAGGTTTAGAGCCCAACCAAACATAGATAAGAATTGACAAGCTATTCGAGAGAGGAGATGGATAATGAGGCTTTAACAGGTTTCATGACGGTTTTTGCTGTATCAGGAAGCGTTGTGATCCTGGCGCATCAATTTCATAAACGTCTTCTCTCTGATTTTATGAACAAGATGGAATTTGAATTGGGTACATCTTTTGTGAACGCTCACATTTATGTTTTTCTCTTCTTACATAAACACAACATGCATGAACATACTCACACGCATACGTGCTTTTGGACTTGTATGCATGGATCATAATGGGTTGTTTTATAAAGTTGATTCTGAATGTTAAGATCATGCAATTAAAAAGATTTTACATTTGATGTGTTATCTGTATTTTGCACAATAGGTTCAAGCAAGAATTCAACAAAGAAGAAAGTGAGGTTTTTCAATGATGATTTGAAGATTTTATCGACTGATAAACAAGACCTAAAAAAGTTGATGCCAAAAGTTGCAATGTCCGCCTTGGAGTATTGCGGTGATAATAAGAAATGCAGGAAGAAGATGCCTCTCAACTGGCAGGTTATGTATACCGGGATCATAAACTACAAGAATTCGTTCTATATCCAATAAAATCTATTCCAGTTTAAGATGGTGATGGTCTTTGTGTTGGGTTATCAATGAGAGGGGAAATTATGTGGTTGTTCTAATCATGTGTATATATACATTTTTCTGATATTTATTTAATGTGAGAAACTGAATGCTGCAAAGGTGTATTTAACTAGTTAGTCTTTAAGGATTTTGATCTATTAAATGATCCTAATTCCTAACTTTATAAAATCATACATATGAATCTGAATGTACAAAGCAGAAAACCAAACATACAAAGAATATAATACACATGCAAGCTAATGGGCCATCAAGAGCAAAGAGCAACCTAGTTTCCATATATATTAGCCCATACATGTTAACCATTCAGCCCAAATCAGCATATGGTTTGACTGTTTGAGTTTCAGCCATTCAGGACACATGCATAGAGACCAACTATTTCTTAAACGCAGCCACAAACTCCATTAGTCCATCTATGCACGTTCAACAATTTAGCTTCTCATTCTCATGCATAAGTTTTGGATCGACCAAAGGAAACACTACTTGCATTACTTTTCATTGCAATGTATCATGCCTCCGAAAGGTTAGCTCACGAAGAAAAAATGGTCGCCGTAGCTGATCAACGTCAACTGCCCATTTCAAAACCGTCTAAAAGAGGAGTAAAAAGGATCGTACACAAATATGATATCAAACCGTGATCAGTCTAAGCTTTAATTCAACTATTTAGTAAGGTGCTAATTAACCTCAAATACAATTTTATTTGTTTAGTTCACGACTTCATGGCTCATGCATTTTGAAAATTAAGGACGCTAGAAAGAAAACACATGCGTTGTCAACTCCACATCACATCATTCTTGAGTTAAATCGTACTAGATATGTCTACTAACAATTGTTACGTGTGTCCTTATGTGATGTCCAGTGAAAACACAACATAAACGAAAAAACATATGGACCAATAACTAGTCCCATCTGGTTATTTATAAATAACTAGTCCCATCTAGTTATTTATAAGTGTTTTGTTCACATTCACATGCTACTAAATAACGTGGATATGTATATTCAATAGGAAATGAAGAAATTAAAATAGCGATAAATATTTATCAAAAGTAAAACAATGAGTATTAAATAGAAATAATATTTCCTCCCGCATATCCTAGGCTTTGGTGCACAGCATTTAAGAGCAATGGGTGGTAAACGTGGAACGTTAATGTTTAATGTTCGTTTATTAAACAACACGTAGCTTTATCATATCTTCTTTTTCGAAATGCTCCTTTTCCAATTGATGACGAATAGTACCCCCGGAGCCACAAAGGTTCGGGTCGGACATACTAGACGTAGCAACCAAGACCCAAAGACGGGATGGGCAAGAACTTCTCTGGTCCACCCATCCGGACCAGGATAGTGCAGATACTCTTAGCCGCAGACCAATACCAAGCCTGGAGCGTCCCAATAGGTCTGGACTACGGATCAACCAAAAGAGTAAGGAATATTGTTAGCACCCATATAGCCAACCTAGGCAGAACAGGGAAAGTCCGCAGTTCCCTCCTAAAAGCGACAAGATGACAAGGGGAAGGTTTGACTTTGGAGTTTGCCGCCTAAAAACATCACTGTCATGACACGTGATCCCAGGCAACCCAACAAGAAGATTCTAGGTATAAATAGAGGGCACTTTGCCATTCTCAAAAGTATATTAAACACTCTCTCACTAAATACACTTTCTCTCTCCACACTTACTTACTCTCACACCCGAGATTAACCTTGAAAGTCCCCTTCTGCGATGAGGCCAACGGTTTTGTTTCCTTTTTCTTAGCAGAACACAACAAAATACATTCAATTAGTCCAAGATTCGCCCGACGTGAAGCTAGCCTACACTAGTCCTTATTTCAAGCCCAAGTTTTGTACTAACACTAATGAAGTAACATTTAAGAACATTGAGCATTTATGAGTTGTTTTACACATTATGATTACACATCTACAGCTCCGTTATCAAACGTTTTTTATAGAAAAAAACAGTTACTACTTACAGCACTGTGCTGCTATTATTTTTTTCAAACACACCCGTTGTAAATTGACTTTTAATATGATTATCAATATCTTCTTTGTAAATTCCTGATAAGTGAAAATAGAAAGATAATTAAAAATGTTATTCAAATCATATAGCATCACTCTATACATTTTTTTTATTTTTTTATTTTTTATTTTTGTCTTCAACGAAAAAGATACTTTATAATCTTCACGTTTAGTTGATTATTGAATTGTTTCATCCAACGACACCTTTTTTTTTTTTTTTTTTTTTTTTTTTTTTTTTTTTTTTTAACTACATCCAACGACACCTTGACAGACCACTAACAGCATTGAAGACGATTGACTCCTTTAATATTTTTGACCATCTTTTTAACCTTTTTGTCTCCTATGTCTTGTTGCTTCAAATAAATTATTTGTCAACTAGTTTATGAGACATTTTGTCAGAGAGAAAAAAAATATTCAATTCAGTATAAAACTAGTTTATTTGTACATGGACCATCTTGGTGAAAACTAGCACAAATCTACAGTTGATGTTTTCCCAAAGCTAAAAAATTATTGTTTTCATATTTGCATGTGATGAGCTGCACTGTTTTTGACACAAAATGTCATTTACGAACAACATTTCATTCTTTTAACAAGTGAAGCTTTTCTTTAATCTAAACAAGAAAACTAAAATCCGCAAAACATATTAGACCATTTGGCATGACACCAAAATAACTGTAACCAAATGATATTCAAATGCGTGAGATGTTTTTCAATCAAGTGTTTGCATTTGAAATAGCTATACGAGATATTGTAATGTCAAATAATTTAAATTTTGCACATAATTTGTGGATAAAAGGTCGTGGGTATTCGAGTCTTGGCTTGTGCTCACTTCAGTTGGTGATCTTTTAAGCCAGAAGAGTTGTCGAAGCTATTTTTTATGAGATAGACAATGACTGATGCTATAAATCATCCGAGATCTTGATGTTCTTGCCAATATACACCTTTAGTTGAAAGGCATGTTTCACCAAGACAAAACAAAGAAATTATTAGAAACAGACGGTTTTCATTTATTCCATGTTCGTGTGATGCAGACCATTGGGTGGTCTACGTGGGAAACACTCGTACACGATTGACCAAAGTCCTTAGCTTCCGATAATATTGACACGTGTCACACTTATCATTTGCTGAGTCATACAAACACCAACGTCAAACTCATACAACAATCCAACGACATATGGTACACCTTTGTTGGAACGGGTACACATATGATATAACGTTTGATGTTGTTGATAACATTATTATATCTTGATATATCGTGAAAGGTAAATTAGGCTTATAATCTTCTAATGACAACAACTTGCTAAGGAGCTAGCTATAAGTCCATCCTTGACATGAAATTTATAGAACTTTTATGGTTTACATTACTCATTAGGTTAAGTGTTACGGTCATTAAATTCATCATTTTACATCATCGTCATAGTAATATTCAGCACATCACCAAACTCATCATAAAACATATGCAATAGTCACCACCAAACGAAACATATAAAAATACCCACTTAATACGAACATACTCCACAAACATCAAGAAGAAAAAAAAAACGAAAAAAAAAAAAAAAAAAAAAAAAAAAAAAAAAAAAAGTCTGCTGACCACCAAACCACTACGAAAAATGGCACTCAATTGAAGGCCAAGGCCTATGTAATTAGAATAGCACGTGATGAGTGGCACCCGGGACCTATGTAATTAAAATGGCGCGTGGTGATGGTCGACCATGCACCATGACACCAAACCTCCTAGTTTATCTTGGCTAAGAATGTATATGTTTATGCTAAAGAGAAAAAAATTATATTGTTTTACGGACAATAATAGTTTATATACGTTAGCATATTCCCTAAAAAGCATAATATTTAGAAAATAAGATGAAAACGATAGCGTGAATAAGTACAATTGCTCACATTTAACTCAGTGAAAAAGAAAGATGTATGATAGATCGATTGATAGGAATATGTCCAAGGAAAACATTATAAGAAGTTCAGATAAAATATGACTTTGATTATGGCACGTAAAAGAATCGTTCAAGGAAAGTAATATATATGCAACACAATTTACATAAGTATATTTTGTTATTGAGGTGAGTTATTTTAAGGACCAAGTTTTTGTTGCATACTGAGGGACAAATCTCCACCAATACCATTCATCTAATTTGATCTAATAGTGGGTATTAACCTAAGATTAAATATGAAAACCTAAATCCATGTTTTTTTTTTCCCTTTTCTATTTGTTTTTTTTTATTATTATTCACTTTCTTTATTTTATTTTTTTTTTCTTTTCTTTTTTGCCTTTTTTCCAATTAACATTTTTTTTTTCTAATTCACGTTTTTTTTTTCTCCTTTTTTTAAATCAAGTTTCTTTTAATAAATTCACGATTTTTTCACTTTACTACGTTTTCGTCTGTTTTTGTCCGTTTTCACATGTTTATATACGTTTTTATCCGTTTTCTGACGTTTTCGTCCGTTTTTATACGTTTTCATCCGTTTTGTTACGTTTTCGTCTGTTTTCAGACGATTTCGTCTGTTTTTATACGTTTTCGTCCGTTTTTGTCCGTTTTCGTCAGTTTTTAGACGTTTTCGTCCATTTTTATACATCTTTGTCCGTTTTCAAACATTTTCGTACATATTCATCCGTTTTCTTACGTTTTCGTCCATTTTCATACGTTTTCATCCATTTTAAAATATTTTCGGCCATTTTCAGACGTTTTCATACACTTCTAAATATCAAAAGTATTATTCATTGATACTCAGAATATCACAAGTGATATTCTGAATATCACAGGTGATTTTCAACTAATATTTTGTAACATGAAAATCACTTGTGACATTTATCACAAGTGATATTCTGAATATCACAGGTGATTTTCAACTAATATTTTGTAACATGAAAGTCACTTGTGACATTCAGAATGTCACAAGTGATATTCTAAATATCACTAGTGATATTCCGAATATCACAAGTGATTTTCAACTAATGTTTTGTAACATGAAAATCACAAGTGATATTCTAAATATCACAAGTGATTTTCAACTAATGTTTTGTAGCATGAATATCACTTGTAATTTTTTGAATATCACTTGTGATATTCAGATTATCACTTGTGATTTTCATGTTACAAAACATTAGTTGAATATCACTTGTGATATTCTTGTGATATTCAGAATATTACAAGTGATATTCAGAAAATCACAAGTGATATTCAGAAAATCACAAGCGATATTCTGAATATCACAAGTGATATTCTGAATATCACAAGTGATTTTCAACTAACGTTTTGTAACATGAAAATCACAAGTGATATTCTGAATATCAAAAGTAATATTCAAAAAATTATAAGTGATATTCAGAATATCATAAGTGATTTTCACATTATTTTTAATTCACGTTTTTTTTTACTTTCTTACGTTTTCGTCTGTTTTTGTTCATTTTTATACGTTTCTGAATATCACAATTGATATTATTAATATCGCAAGTGATATTTTGAATATCACAGAAAATCACTTGTGATATTAAGAAGATCAATTGGCAGAAACTTATGAAAATGGACGAAAACAGACAAAAACGTCTGAGTATCACAGAATATCACTTGTGATATTTAGAAACGTATGAAAACGTCTAAAACTGGCCGAAAAAATTTAAAAACGGACGAAAACCTATGAAAATGGACGAAAACGTAAAAAGACAGACGAATATGTAGGAAAAAGGATGAAAACGTCTAAAAAATGGACGGAAACGTAAGAAATTAGAAGAAAACATATGAAAACAGACGAAAACAAATGTAAACAGATGAAAACGGGAGAAAACGTATAAAAACGGGCAAAATCATGTAAAAACGGACGAAAACGTATATAAACGTATGAAAATGGACAAAAACGGACGAAAACGTATAAAAACGGACGAAAACGTCTGAAAACGAATGAAAACGTATAAAACGGATGAAAACGTATGAAAATGGACAAAAATATATAAAAACTGCCGAAAACGGATAAAAATGTTTGAAAACAAACGAAAACGTAAAAAAAAGACGAAAACGTAAAAAAACGGATAAAAACTTATGAAAACGGACAAAAACTTCTGAAAACGTATATAAACATGTGAAAACAGACAAAAACGAACGAAAACGTAATAAAGTGAAAAAAATCGCGAATTTATTTTAAAAAAGAAAAGCTTGATTTAAAAAAAAAGCAAAAAAAAAAAGTGAATTAGAAAAAAAGGCAAAAAAAAAGAAAAAGAAAAAAAATTAATAACGTTCATTGGAAAGAAAAAAAAAAGAAGAAGAAAATAAAGAAAAAAAAAGTGAATAATAAAAAAGGCAAAGAAAAAGATAAAAAAATAGATATGCACTTAGGTTTAAATATTTAATCTTAGGTTAATCCCATCATTAGATCAAACTAAATGAATGATGGAAATTTGTCCCTCAGTATGTAACAAAAACTTAGTCTTTTCTCTTTTGTTATTTACAATGATTGGCATACGTGTCTTTAGGGCTGTAAACGAACCGGGCGAACACGAACGGAGCCTTGTTCATGTTCGTTCATTTAATTTTAATCGGACAAATAAATGGACGCGGATACTTAAACGGACGAACTTTCTTGTTCATGTTTGTTTATTAAGAAAATGAATTGTTCATGTTCGTTCATTAAGACAATAAACGAACGTTAAACGAACATAAACGATCGAACATAAATGAAAATAGACAAACAAACATAAACTTTATTGAATTCTTCACAATATATTGTTTATAAGTGTTACTTTGTTTAAACAAACCAATTTTTAAAATTATAAAATTAAAAGATATATGATTTATGAACATAAATAGATAAATAAACATAAACGAACTTTAACGAACGCCTAATCGGACGTTCACGAATATAAATGAATGAACGAGACTTTTGTTCATGTTCGTTTATTTAACTAAACGAACGTAAAATATTGTTCATGTTCGTTCATTTAATAAACGAACGAACATAAACGAACTTTTTACCGAATGGTTCATGAAATGTTCACTGAACGTTCAGTTCGTTTACAGCCCTACGTGTCTTTAATTTAATTTCATTATAAGTTAAAATACCAATTTCATGCTTTTAATTATTGGAGAGGTCGTAGTCCGAAAGTACTTATCAGCATCTTTGATAAATTGTTAATATTAGTAAAGTCAATAAATTTATAATTACAATACTGTATTTAGAGAGTTATTTTATTGAAGTATCTCTTTTTGAAACAAAATTGATTCAGGTTTTAATGACAAGAAATATAAAAAAACATGAAATGAGTTGATGGCTGAAAAGTTTAATTATTTTCTTAAGTGATCTAATTTTTAAAGTTATCGTATTATGTCATTCTTATAAAATAATGTTCTACTTTTGAAATTTTATAATATTTCCGGTGTTTTCACTCATCATTTTAATATAACGAGGATGGCTGAGAGCCGCTGCGTTGCGGCGGAGCAGCGATCGTTCGTTTATATGTGCATGTGATGCGGCGAATGATAAAAGTGCTATATACCTGCAATGTTATGCCACATGGTTTTCGTTTTACACACGGTTAGTATTCTGATAAACCATTATATTACATTTACTCTACATGGAAATAGGTTAAGGTGAGTAGTTTTATACATAGAGAAGCCATTACGGACACAACGATGTTTTGGTCATTTTCCTTGCTTTGTACTTTTTGTGGCTACGCTTGTTTCTTGCTGCGTGTCATCTTCGAACAAAGGTCCTTGTGTCCTGAACCTTTCGCGCTGCCCTTCATGTTTGTCTTGGCCTCGGTGCGCGTCGGCGGGCTATAACAAAAAAAAAAAAGAAGCAATGAGACAATGCATCAGTAATGCACACCTACCATTGAACCTGAAGTATAAGTATACATAAATACAAAACAATGAAAAAGGCCAAATACGTTGAGTCGTTGCTGTGGATGACGAAGGATGCGCAAAAGGTGATGACCCAATAGCAGATCGAGCAGCAGATTCCTGTCTCAGAATAGGCTGCCGAAGAACCACATCACAGGAAGAAGAAGCTGCTCCTAGGACCCGTAACTGGGTTGTCAATACAGTGGTATAAGATAAGTTTATGGCAGTAATAAAAGGTAACATATGTGACCATTACAAAGAAACAGAGTACCTACATTGACGACTAACCGTTGAACTGACATGTAGAGGACAGGACCTGCAGTGAGCATGAGAACCGCTAACTGTTTTTGCAAAAAAAAAAAAAAAAAAAAAAAAAAAAAAAAAAAAGAAAAAAAAAAAAAAAAAAAAAAGTACAAATGTGGTAAGCTTATGATTTGGTAGATCCTACTCGGGTACTTTGATTTAATGGCCAATTTATGGAAATTTATTATATGGGAACCTGAAACAACTCAAAATTAATATCTAGCTTAGTAGCTCATCTATAGATCTTCATAAAATACTTTCAAAAGTTTATCTGAAACGATACTCACGGTACTTATAAAGCTATCATTCAAAATGTCAATAGCGGGTATGGAAGGGTCAAGAGTGTATTTAGCCTTGGCCTATATGTAGCTTTTGAGATATGATATAACAATTAACAACTAACCTTCATTGACAATAGGGTATGGAATGAAGCCAATGAACCGCAACCCGCCGAAGGAATCCTCTACGGCTTCCATCCCTTATTCTTTTTATCTCCGACCTTTTCCTACAAAACACTAAAAACAAAAAAACAAAAAATTAGGGGGTGTTTCTTTCAGGTTATTAAATTCATATTTCTACGGCCAACAATCCTTCTAGCATGTAATACATATTAACCGTATATGTTATTGCATAAACATAGAAAAATTAGGATATATAATTACCTGTTGAACGTTGTCACAAACCATGGCGAACTTCGACGGAGACCAAGTCAGCTTCAGTCACCATAACCCCCGCCGCCTCCCTCAAGCAAAATGAGTTGACCCATCTATGAGCACTCACCAACAGAAAATGAAAACCAAACACACTTACCACCACAGGACGCAGAAAACTTCCCAACAGTTTTGGATAGTCGGCGTGTTGTTATCAAAAGGCGAAAGAGACAGACTTATCCAAAGGCGGTTGATTAATCAGAAGATGCCATCGTTAATATCAAACGGCAAAAAAAAAGGGCTAAGATGATGGATAACCTTCATGTATTATGTTGTTCAATATCAGTCAAGGATATGGGTAGGCTAGCAAAAGATAATAAGAGAATATGAGTTAAGAATTGTACCACCATTTAATTGACTAACCCACACATCATGTTTAGTGAAGAATCAAAACTATTGACTAATCTTGAAAATATAAAATTTGACAAACAAAATAACGGAAACAACTTACAACGGAACTGTGGTTCCTCATTGTATGGTGATCTTGGTCCGCTGTGGAGATTCTAAGTCGGTTACAGAGAGTGTGGGAAAAGTTTTCTGACACAGTTTTGAAAGAACCGATGGTTTGACTGGATAACATCTATATCTTCATCGAAAGGAAAAAGCAAGTAACGGGCCTGGACAACAGGAATGGGCCGAGCCCAAAAACCGGATAAATCTAAACGACATGGCGTGCGTCGTTTTGCGACGCCAAATTATATATATAGTATTCTTCTAATATTGAAGGGAATTTGCATATTTAATTTTTGTTCAAAAAAAGAACTTAAGTACACAATAAAAGAAGCCGCTAAATAATAACCGTAAAATCAAATCATAAAAAGTAAAATCAAATCAAATTGGCAAAATACATTTCATGCGTAGTTGAAAACTTCGTCATAGACTTATTATATATACTACTCCGTATATAAAAGGCAGGCACTCAAGGAGAAAGCGCCACGTGTCGCTACAGTGGTAGCTACAGTGTTCGCTCCAGTACGAGCTACAGTAACTTTTTTTTTATGCGTTGCTATAGTATTTGGTACAATTTTTTTTTTTTTTTTTTTACATAAATTTCCGTATGAAAATTTGTTTTTTAAAAAAAAATTAATAACAAAAAATAAAAATAAAAAAATACGAAAAATAATACACTTACAAAAACTTCTTATACAAATTTGTTTCT
>JARVZY010005802.1:22500-28416 GCA_030686995.1 Artemisia argyi
AAAATAATATTTCCAGAAATTGACAAAGTAATATTTCCATTTATTCATCAAAAGAAACGTCCCTTTTGAAGCAAGAATGGATTTTCCTTGATACCTAACATAATGCATGAAAGGATCTTTGAACAACCATAAATTTGCTTGAAAAGACCTGACAAAGACATGCTCTATTTTTCCATAGAAATTTATTCGTTCAATAAGGGCTCCAGAAGATGTTGATCGTAAGTGAGAAGACTGGTTACGGAGAAAGAGGAAGCCAGATTCATATTCACATACATGAAAAGTATATAGGAAGAAGAATAATCTGTTTTTTCTTTTTGAAAAAGAAGAACTAACTTTCTTTGAATTTGAAGTAATAAGACTATCCCAATTATGACACTCATGGAGAAAGAATCTTAATAAATGCAAAGAGGAAGCATCTTTTATCCAATAGCGAAGAGCCTGAACCAAGATTTCCAGATGGGCTGGGTAAGGTATTAGTATATCTAATACATAATTTAAATGTGAAAAGTTGTCCTCTAAAAAAGAAAATATTGAATGAATTGATCGTAAATTATCGAATTTAACTAACCCTTTCTTTTTCTTTTCTAGGGAAGATATTAATCGCAGAGACAATGGAATTTCCAGAATAATTGAAGAAACCTCTGACATTACTTGCGAATAAAAATTATTGTTGTGCCCCAATTGTTTAGAATCATTAACAGAAAGAATAAAATGATTCTGTTGATACATTCGAATGATTAAACGTTTCACAATTAGTAAGCTGAATTTATTGTCATAACCTACATTTTCCAACAAAATAGATCTATTTAAACCATGATCATGAGCAAGTACATAAATATACTCCTGAAAGATAAGTGGATATAAGAAAGAGTGTTGTTGAGATCTATCTAGCCCTAAATAGCTTTGGAATTTCTCCATTTGAAATTCTATTTAAATGAAAGGTAGAGGATTTTTGGGATTATAAATGATACATAGTGCGATACAGTCAAAACAAGGTATTATAGTACAAACCAAATAGATACCTCGGATACAGATAAACTTATCAACGGATTCTCTATCCTCTCTTTTTCCATTTAAATTTAAGTATTTATGTTCGTTTTCATTATAGGATAACAAGATGATTAGAAATCCTTTACTTTTTTCAACCTAATCGCTCTTTTGATTTTGGAAATTTTTTATCAATATACTGTTTCTTATACACATACGTTTCCATTATGAAATGGAGAATGATAATATTTAGGATTCATTAAAAAATCAGGAATACATTCCTGGGAGAAAGCCTTCCCGTATTGGGCACTAATATTTTTTTAACGTCTAATTAGATCGGGTAATCGTTCAAATTAAGAACGGAAGCTCGTTGCTTTTTCTTTCCCTAAAAAAAAATGAAATGAATTGAAGCTTTGGGGCCCTATCCATTTATTAATTCGACCCAACTTGAAATTGACTTTAGTTTCCTACCTTTCAATAAATTAAAGAAGGCTTTGTACCGAGCCGGAAAGAATAAAATATTCTCAAAACTCTTAATTGATACGACATGCTATTTTTTCCATTCATTCCCTTTCAGGATCAGTCGTGGTCTTCCAAACTTTACCGATGGTATGGACGAATCCCTCGCTTCATCTAAATGTGTAAAAGATCCTAGCCGCACTTAAAAGCCGAGTACTCTACCGTTGAGTTAGCAACCCAAATAGAAAAAGGGGTATGTAGATACAATCAGAATAAAAAAAAATTATTAAATCAAAGCATTAATCTACGAAATAAAAAATAGAAAAAAATTTCTAATCTATTTGGAACATAAAAATGACTAAATTAGATGAAAAAAAATTCCCGATCAAAATAAATAAAGAAATGTAAAAAATGCTAGACCATCCCCTATTTCTATGTTATACACTTTTTCAATCAAAAATCCGGGTATCAAATCCAACGAACCCATCATTTGAATCAACAGGTAAAAAAGAAAACCTATGGGACGGAAATAAATAGAACTGCTTATCACGATGAATTATATTTGTTCGATACAATGTTGTCAATATAAACGTTAAGAAAGGAATACGATGGAAAAAAAAAACAAGAACTTAAATTGAAAGAATAGTAAAAAAGGGACTTGTGTTGGATTGGCACTGCATATACATATATACTAAAAATTTTAGTTTAGATGGAGAATAAACAAAGAAGAAGTAGAAAAAGTATTTATGCAATCAAGAGTGTATTGAATCCATATAGAATAAAGAACTTCGATTCCTTGTTTCTTACTTGATATTAGAGGTCGAATGAAAACCATCCAATTGCAGGTAATGCCAAAATAGTTCTATTTTGTGAGGATGAATCAAATAAGGGTTTCCTTAGAAAAGGATTCTATCAAAAAAGATTCTATCAAAAAGGATTCTATAAAAACAATGATAACTAGATACGAATAGAAGAAGAAAAGAAGGAAATAAAAAAACATAGTATAGAAAAGATATCCAAAATGATATAGAAATCATTATCCTACCCTTATTTTTTATTTCCTTAATTTAATTGAATTTCATTTGATTAGGGCAAAACCTCTGCCTTTTTTAAAATATCCTGAACAGTTCCTGTAGGTTGAGCACCTTTTTCAAGGAAATAGAGAATAGCGGGAACGTTTAAATAAGTTTGATTCTTGATCGGATCATAAAAACCCACTTTCTGAAGATCTCTTCCTTCTCTTCGGGATCGAACATCAATTGCAACGATTCGATAGACGGCTCATCGGGATAGATGTAGATGAAAAAGAACCCCCCCCCCCTAGAACCGTATAGGAAGTTTTCTCCTCGTACGGCTCGAGAAAAAATGATGTTTTGTCTATGGATAAAATTAGAATTAGAATAAATAGAAAATCTGTAAAATGAATTATTCTATAATATAATTTCAAATTTCAATTTAACTCATAGTCATTTTTATTTAGCTGCGTTGCTGAAAAAAAATCATTTGTACTCATAACTCAAGTTCAATAATATAATAATAATAATTCTCAAATATATTAAAGATTTTTAAGATATTTTTTTATTGAGTGGTCTTTAACCCACCGTTTTTGTCTCGTTTAAAATTTATTTGGATTCTTTATTCGGATCCGTGAGACAATTGAAGTGGTGTTTCCTTGTTCTGGGATCCTTTATTTTTGTTTTAAATCATTGGGTTTAGACATTACTTCGGTGCTTCTTAATCCTTTCAAAATGGTAGCAACATACCCCTTTTGGGATTTCTTTCTATCAAAGAATCATACCGAGGTTGATTCATGCGCGATACACTGTCGATCGAAAAAAGTTTTAGCCGTTCCAACAATTTTGAAAATTTGTTGGAATGGAATCCTTTCGATTTCTATATCGAAGATATACTTACGAAGTTGTTCCAATTTATTAATTGGCATTAACCCTAGATCGTTGCCCCTGAGAAATTAATAAATACTTTCTACTCGAGCTCCATCATGAACTATTTACATTAGAACCCAATAAAAAAAGAAGGGTTCTAGTAGAATAGAACAAACGACGTCGAGCCAAGAGCACCTTCATTCCTATATAAAATGGTGGATGTAACAATAAGAATCCACACCGGATCATGTCCTTCAAGTCGCACGTTGCTTTCTACCACATCGTTTTAAACGAAGTTTTACCATAACATTCCTCTAATTTGGAACCAGTATGGAATTGATTCAATTATGGAATCATGAATAGTCATTGGTTCAGTCGGTACAGAGACATAGTTATTTATATTTAATAGAGAATATCTACACAGATAATAAAGATTTTTCTGAATAAATTTTAGCAAAATGCCGTCTTTTTTTGTCTGAATATAACATTTTTCTATAAATCTCTATCTCAAAAAAATATCTAACAGAAATATTAAGAAATCCAAATATAGAAATAACATAACTAACAGAAATCGCACAAATAAAATAAATAAATAAATTCTATTTGACTCTGCCTCTTCAAGTGACTCAATAAGATAGACTGACCATTTTCAACTTCCCAACCTAGAAGGAATCATTACAAATCTTGATAGTTGAAAAAGTTTTCTACTTCTACATCATTCTTTGAGTCAAGTTTTACTCCTTTTTATTATCATAAAAAAGCAAGATCTCTCTTTCTTTTCAAATGGAATTGTCAATGATGCAAAGCAAATAAGCTAAATAGATCGAACAATAAAAAGAAATATCATTGTTAAATATTTAAATTTTCATATTTTAGGGATGCAATTTAGTTTTCACAAAAATGGAAACACTATTGTCACTGAAATAGGATAACCATACATACCTATAGGCTAAGCACTTCCTCGTTTTATATGTATTTTCATATTTTTTTAACCTGAGGTTAAGTAATCTTTTTCCAACTGTGATCTATGCCCCATTTTCTATGGGTCACAAAAGGGTTCAGTTACTTTTGCATGTCATTTGAACTCGATTTAGTTTGGTTTGTGAAAAAGTCAGATATGATTCCGCGAAGAATAAAAAAAGTCTATCCAAACCTTGAAACAGAACCTTGTTGAACAAAAAAGAAGTATTAGAATACAATGGATATGCTCTGGGACGGAAGGATTCGAACCTCCGAATAGCGGGACCAAAACCCGTTGCCTTACCGCTTGGCTACGCCCCATTTCTATTTTTATTGGATACTTATACTATTAAAGAATAATATTGGTATTAAGTGTTCGTCAATTCCAGTCCAACTATAGAAAATCTTTATTCTTTATAGAATCTATTATAGATTCGTGCTAGGATTTTGGCATGTGTATCTCTAGAATTAATTCAATGGAATTTATTGATCATTACATATAATTCAATTAAGATATTGTATGAAAGTATGATTTCTTCTATTCTCCTTTGAGAATCGGAGGATTTTTGATTGAGCGGAAAAAGAAGGATTTTTTGTCTACCTTACTTTACTTCATTTTTCCTTATATCAATAACTCAATCAAAATGCAATTATCTCGACGAAAAAAATGTCTGTTATGCTTAATATCTTTAGTTTGATCTGTCTTAATTCTGCCCTTTATCCGAGTAGTCTTTTCTTGGCCAAATTGCCCGAAGCCTATGCTTTTTTGAATCCAATCGTAGATGTTATGCCAGTCATACCCCTGTTCTTTTTTCTTTTAGCCTTTGTTTGGCAAGCTGCTGTAAGTTTTCGATAAGATCTTTAATACTATCCTAGAAAATTCATATTTATTCGAGAAAAATTATAACAATTGATAAGATCAAATAAGTCTGACAGTATGAACCTTCGATTCAAACATTGAAATTCTCGGATAGCCACGAGACGCCCTATTTCCTGATTTTAATCCTTTTTACGGCGAAATACCTTATTAGCTTCGGGTCCCTTACAATATCTAATTTGGGTATGAAAGTGATTTGTGGTAATCAAAGACTCTGATTACAAATTTCAACTTCATTTGAATTTCTGAACATTCTTTTCTATTTCTAGAATTCTTTTCTTGGTGTCAAAATAGGATATGTGATATAAAAATGGAGGATCTATTGTCTTTTCTCGTTTTTCTTTTTCAAAAAATGATCTTGGAGGTTGTGTAATGCTTACTCTCAAACTTTTCGTTTATACAGTAGTAATATTCTTTGTTTCTCTCTTCATCTTTGGATTCCTATCCAATGATCCAGGACGTAATCCTGGACGTGAAGAATAATTTTTTTGTTTTTATTGCTTGATTTTATAATTTTCTTAAGATTTTTTTTAGCTATTCCACACATTTAACAAGGAAAAAATAAAAAGGGGTTTGCAAAATTTGAAAGAAAAAATGGAAACTCATCAACGGAAACGGAAAGAGAGGGATTCGAACCCTCGGTACGAATAACTCGTACAACGGATTAGCAATCCGCCGCTTTCGTCCACTCAGCCATCTCTCCCAATTGAAAAAGATAATTACTATGTTACATTACACATCAAGTAAGGA
>JARVZY010000639.1:0-16422 GCA_030686995.1 Artemisia argyi
ATGTTTCTATCACCCGCCTAAGAAAAAGAGCAACAAAATACGGTGCTTATCTCCATATTAGATTGACTGTTACCAAGAAATGATTCCATAAAAAGGTTCGTTTTAAATTAATATATTCGATTGGTTCGTCCGCTGAAATATTTTTCCTCAACAAATTAAGGTTTGATTATTGTTGGTTTAATTATTTTATTAATAAGTCTTTTTGGTAATATATAAAAGAATATTGGATGGCTCCATAGTGATTAATTAAAATAGTATTTGATTGACATGGATCTATTTTTTTATTCAGTTTTAAGGGTTTGATTATTGTTGGTCAAGTGCAATATTGTTGGTTTAGATAGTTTCCTGTATCGGATTGACGCATATGGCTCTGTGGTGGTTAAAAAACATGTGTTTTATGTTTAGATTATAGATACAAAATAGGTCACTATTTTTTTTTTCTTCTTTCTTTTTTTGATCTTAGAAACAAAATAGGTAGAATATTGTTTTGGATTAAAAAACATATATGTTTTGTGTTTATATTATAAAACATATATGTTTTGGAACGATACATATATGTTTACGTATAAAACATATATGTTTTGTGTTTCAGATTATAAAACATATATATGTTTTGTGTTTATGATTAAAAAACGTGTTTACATCATTAGTTTAATATACACAAGATTGTGCATATGCGTTATGCTAATTGTTGTTATTAATTTTCGTTTCTTATTTGTTTGTGGTTTAATTGTTTTCGTGCATGCTTGTTTCAGATTGATTGATGAAGACGATGATATCATTTAAGACCGGGAAGTGGATAAACACGATTACACATGAAAACATTTTGCGACCTTTGGAGATATATGATTATTGCACATGTTTTTGTACTTGTAATAAAGTGAAATGTAACATTTAAGTATATCAATCTTGTTTTTTCTTTTTATAATGATGTTCTTTAATTTGTGTTTATAAAAATGTTGGTAGGTTGATCAAAAAAATAAAAAGTGTTAAAAAAACATGTATGCACCTTGACAATTTGGAAAAAAAAACATGTATGCACTTTGACTATTTGAAAACATTTATGCACCTTGACTATTTGAAAGAAAAAAAAATGTATGCATCTTTGCCTATTTGAAAAAATAAATAAATAAATAACTATGCATGCACCTTGAGAATTCAAAAAAATAAATGATTATGTATAAAAAACATGTATGCACTATAAATATTTGAAAACAAGCTAGCATTAAAAAAAAAAAAAAAAAAAAAAAATCCAAATTTTAAGATTTATAAAAAACAGGAATTATAAAAAAAAAATAAAAAATAATATGAAAATGTCTTTTACTATTATACCCTTTCGAATTAAATAAAAATAACAAAATGCTATGGAGCATTAAATGATGTACATGGTGTATTATTAGTTATAAAAGTCTGGTTATCGCAGTTCTTGTAGATAAGGTGATTCTCGTAAGAAAGGGACCATATATATATATATATATATATATATATATATCATTTGTAAAAAAACTGAAAATCTTTATATTTTGATTTTTTTTGTAGTAGACAACAAATGCTTCAATTAATTGTTGTCATGTTCATTTTCAGTTGAAAATTATTGTATGTTAAAAAAATTTCATTACATTTTGATTAGTTTACGTTACATGCATAAACGTTACCCGAAACAGTTAACAAAAATATCATAACTATAATTATTTGCCGCTATAAATTTCCATCGCTATGCACGGGTACTCGTCTAGGATAATGAAAATGTTTATGATCAAAACTTACCAACAGGCATTAAATAAAAAGTAAATTTGAAAGAGAGCTTAAGGAATGCAATTTTACGATATATTTTTCATTCTCTTTCTCTCATTTTATTTCTTTGAAGAAAAGCGGAGAAAGCTTCATTCCCGGGTGGGAACAAAAAGTGGGTCTGACATCCCCATTAAACACATCCAATTTATTTTGTGGAAGTTTTTCTATGTGTCTAGCACTACTTTTGTGGATTTATCTTTCAGGCCCTCTCCCTCAATAGCGACAAAACCCTATCTAAGATCCCTGGTCTGCATTATTGTTAAATCCTAGAAGATTTTTGAGAGCCTAGCTAGGCCAAATTGGTCAAAAAATTGTTTATATGAAACTTGCAATAAACTCCTTTCAATCAACAAAATTATAGTTGTTTATGACTACATATTTTTCATTTGAATGTTAAGGCTTGTCTCGGATGGTTTGAGTTAGGGTCTTGCACAAATCAGAAGGTTATCAGATAAGAAACAGTATCGTCCATTGATGGTCTGAGGATTCTTGATGCCATACGATTCCACCTACACTTGTGTGTTAACTCGCATTTTTTAATCTATTAGATGATAAATAAGGCCCAAACCCGGTCTGTGGGCTTAGCGTCAATTAGGGTTACTCATGTAATCTTTATATAATGTGCATGAATGATAATAATAACATACGGGGAATTATGTAGTCTAACATTGTATCGGAGTGGGTCTCATCCTCAGACCTAGGTGGCTATGTTGAGCCGCCTCCCCAAGGCCACCCCGTCAAATAACAAAACAAAACAAAACAAAACAAAAAAAAAAAAAAAAAAAAAAAAAAAAAAAACTAGCCTCGAACCATAAAGTCCCGTAATCCACCCATAGAGTGCAGATCAATCAACTGTAGAAGAATAAGAAGAAAAAAAAAAAAAGAAAAAAAAAATGCTATTTAGTTTGAGTTATCCACGGCCAAGAAAATAAATGCTTCTTGGACACATTGTTTTGATTGGAAGAGTAGGTGTCGTATCTAAATATCAATTGCAAGTTAGTTGACTTTTTGTTCTTGGTTTGGTGAAAAAAAAAATTATAGTAGTTGTTTTGTTAGGTGTTTATACTCCGGTATGAGCTTTCGCAATTTCGCTCCTTTTACTGCAAGGAGTATTAGATGATAAATAAGGCCCAAGCCCGGTCTGTGAGCTTAGGGTTCATTAGAATTTACTCATGTAATCTATATATAATGTGCATGAATAATAATAATAGCATACGGGTAATTATGTAGTTTAACATAATCATCATTCAGTCATACCAAATGTATTTGTCCTAGCTAGGGTTTTAGTTCAACATTTCATATTTAAAGAAAATTTGGGAGAAATGTCAAATTAGCTTTACATATTTTTGGGCAGAGTCGGATTATAAAAACAGTGAGAAAATAAATCACTTATAAACAAAAAAAAAGTAATTGCGTTCATACTATAAACTTTTGTAAGCCTCCGTTGGAAGAACTTCTTTAAGTATGTCTAGTAGTGCTAGGACATCTTAAGCAGCCACAAGCTAGTAATTACAAAATTGGAAAGAGACATTAACCTGCTTTTTCAAGCTAATTTATTAGGAAATTCCATTCTAAAAAGTATATTTAAACCATCTATATCCGTTGTCAACTTCCCTCCAAGATACATACGAGAAATGGAAGATTTTAAAGAACTCAAAACTTTTATCAAATTATGGTCTTTTGCCATTTTATGTCTTTCTTTATGCTTCTTCATCTCTAATCGAATCTCCAGCGTCAAGGGGAGGTTTCTATTTTTCCTCCCCGTCATCACCACCTTCTTCCTTCTACCGGTGCCACTCTCTTCCGTCCACCTCACACTCGCTACCTTCTTCCATCTTGGCTGGCTTGCTAGCTTCAAACTCTTACTTTTAGCCTTCAACCGTGGCCCTTTAGCTTCTACACCGCCGTTGGATTTTATCAAATTTATAGCAATCGCTGTGCTTCCTATCAATCCGAAACAAACCATTACGAAAATCCAAATTCCAAATCCCGACAAAGTGGACATAGTCAAGTCAATACCAAATGTGTCTTCTCACCCAAAAGTTACGAGTTTAAACCTTGTCAAAGAAGCTTATGTGAATTTTCTTGCCTACAAAAAAGATCCAGATTTATATGTTCTCCCTTCATTTCTTAAACAAATTTTGTTCGTGGGTAAAGCTTTGCTTCTCGCTATAATTCTAAATGCTTATCAATACAAAGATAACTTCAACCACAATTTTATCCTATTTCTCTACTTTACCCATTTTTACCTAGAAATTGAGCTAGTCTTCGCAGCTGCTAATCCTTTTGTTTGGTTATTAATTGGATATGATTTTGAGATCGAGCCACAGTTCAATGAACCTTACCTAGCTTCATCGCTTCAGGATTTTTGGGGACGTAGGTGGAATCGTATGGCATCAAGAATCCTCAGACCATTCTTTTATGATCCAGTTCGCGTATTTTGGACACCAATTCTTGGCAAGTTATGGGGTCAAATGTTGGGGATCGTCGTGACATTTGTAGTATCAGGGTTGATTCATGAGTTAATGTATCTATACGTTACATGTGTTTGGCCTACGTGGGAGGTGACATGGTTTTTTGTACTACATGGAGTGTGTTCGGCTGTTGAGTTGGCTGTTAAGAAGGCGGTTAATGGAAGGTTCCAGCTTCCCTGGGTGGTGTCGGGGCCGATTACGCTGTCATTTGTGCTGGTGACTGGTTTTTGGTTGTTCTTTCCGCAAATAGTAAGGAACGGTGTGGATGTTCAAGCCATAAACGAATACTCTATTTTGGTGAAAAGTTTTAGGTCTATATTCGAGTGAAATGTCATAATACAAGCGTACATCTATCTATTCATCATGAAGCAAATTGTGAAAATATAGACCTTGTATTATATACGAGTACAAGCGTAAACTATTTTCTATCTAGACCTAAAACTATGTACAGTTACGAATTACAGTTACGCGTAAACTATGTACAAACACTTAAGGGAGTGTTTGGTTCACATAATGCTTTTTAGAGAATTGTAATTTGTCATATGAGTTATAATGTAATTTGAATGAATTGTAATGTGAATGAATTATAATTTATTAAAGAAATTGTAATTGTAATATAAATAATTAGTTGTAATGCGAATAAATTTGATAATAATAATAATAATAATAATAATAATAATAATAATAATAAAATAAAATATCTAGTAATAAAAAAAATAATAAAAAGTTAAATTTGATATAATTTAAATAATTATTAATATAAAAATAATAAAATATTTAATAATAATAATAATAATTTATAATAACTAAAATATTAAAGTATTTAGTAGTAATAATAATAATAATGATAGTAATAATATGGTGCGCGGGTATTATTGGTATTAAACATCGGCATAATGTGGTGCGTGATATTCTTGTTGACATATGTTCTCAGTCGGGGATTTCGGCACGTAAAGAGGTTGATATTGGGCTTAGTGGAGAAAGGGACAAACCCTTACGTCCAGCTGATATGTTACTTTACTCATGGGATAGTGGTCTTGATGTATGTGTTGATCTGACATGGTCATCGCCCTTGACGCAAACTGACATGGTTGATTTGTGCCAGGTCGTGCAGTGATTGAAGCCGCACAACGTAAACGCGTCAAATACGAGACTAAATGCGCGGATATTGGATATGGGTTTCTCCCCTTTTCATTATCTTCTTTTGGAGAACTTGAGAAGGATGCGGTAGCCTTACTAAAGCGTATATGAAGATTCTCGGTGACCCAAGACATTGGAGCACGTGCCGCTGCTCATATTTTTAGTAGGATTAGTTTCGCTATATCGGAGTGGGGCCGAGTTGGTATCTCGGCTCCCCACTAATTTCTTGTAAATCCTATGATTTTCTAATAAAGTGATGCTATACTAAAAAAAATAAAAATAATAATAAAAATATCTGTTGAAGCCTTAAAGTAAAATATCTGAATTTACAATATAATTCAAAACTTTCCATAAAACTTTCTATGTAATATGTATTCCCTTACTTGATGTAATTGAAGTGGATGAATTACAATTACAACGAAAACCAAACAACACACGTAATCTGAATTACAATTCTCTCAAATTTGCAAACCAAACATGCTATATAATGTAATTAGATTACAATTACGTCTTTAATGAACCAACCCCCCCCCCCCCCCCCCCCCCCCCCCCCGGCTCAGAGGGCGATTGCGGGCTCGCTGAATGAAGTCATCCGTTTCTTTTTGAGGTGCTGACTCGCAGCGAGGTAGAGATGACTAAATGACATATGAAATATGGCGATGACACCAACATATCCTAGAAGGAGATAACAAGTGGAGCCAAGGACCCAATAATACTAGCGTATCTAAAACTACATCCTCGAGCGGCTGTCAAACGGGGGCGTGAATGCAAGATGCCAGCAGATTGAAGGGTTCAAGTTTTGATCGATATTTGCGGAGTTGATCATCCCTCTCAAAAATGAAGCTTTGAAGTGGTCTATAATTTATTGCATACTCGGTATAGCTCACACATTTGTGTACAACTAGGGCAGACGAAGTAACATGAATATCACCAGTAGCCTGTCCATTTCCATCAGCCGTTCGGTGGAAGCGAGAAGTTTGGGATATGTTTTGTGTTTCTTCCATTAATCATCCAAATCTACGCCATACATCAACAGTTTATAGTTTCGAGGGTCATCCATTACGAAAAGACCATCCTCTGAATGGATATGTGGAAGTACGCTATGATGATCTAGAGAAATGTTTGGTTTCTGTACCCATTAAGATGAGGGCTTGTGTTAAATATTTTACCGAAGTCATGTTTAAATAAAAATGACTTAAGGTGGAGACCTCCGTCTTATTACTTTATATTTTCAGTTAAGTTATAAACAAACATTTTTCATATAACTTATTACAATAAGATTTTTTTGTATTAAGACAATTAAGTCAAATTCAAACATACTTTTAATAAAATAAGATTTTTATTTTATTTTATTTTATTTTTATTTTTTATTTTCTTTTTGTATTAAGACAATTAAGAGTTTTTTGAACTTACTTTAGTTGTAACCAACTTTTTCACTATTTTCTACAATGGCCAACATAGTGCAACAACTCTTTGCAACAACTTTCTAACTATTTTCTACACTGGCCAACAACGTGTATGAGATGCATATCTCGTCATCTAAGCGTGTCATGTATCGATCGAGTAATACAACTATGAAATTTAGTATTCACAGCTGTGGATTTGCAATAGAAGAAGAGTTTTGACTCCTATTTGTGGATGGAATGGATCCGTGATCCTGTAGCTTCTTTTGAAAATTATAAAGCTCCACTAGCTCCTTGCGAGATTATTTTTCACCGTTACGAATCATTTCTCGAGCTGACATGCTAGATTCACATGTCAAATAACCCAAAATTTCGGCCAAATTCAGCGAAATCCCATTTAAAATAAATAGCACTTAAATTGATTTATTTTCCGTTTAATTTTGGATGTTAAACATTTTAGTTTCTTTCTCTACAATTCTTGTAACAAATTCTATTAATACTCATTTGGACCAATTATTAACATGAATTCCTAATTATTTGTTAAACTCGATTTTATTTGGTTATGAAATAAAAATATAAAAATATCATTTCATTGAATTAATGAGTTGACGTTCAAAAATAAAACTCGTATAAACAGGAAATCTAGAAAAGACGGCCAGATTTGTACCTCTCAAACTTTATGTTGATCGACTTCAATTCAGTGTCGCTTTCATATCTCATAATGGGTTTAATATAGAAAAATCTAGCCGATATATGCTGTGATAAAGAAAGAGAAATCAAACAGCCACCCAATCAAGAACATGTAATTTACCAAAGGTTTCTTGGCCAGCGGTATGTAAGTAGCCAATCAATCTATAGTTTGTGGGTTCAAGTCTCGTTGAAGACATGTGAGAATCTGTGAAATAAGTAGTGTAGGTTGTAAAAATTCGCCATTCTAAAAAAAAATGTAATTTAATGTGGTTCAATTGTTTAACGTGATTCACATAGACTTATGTCCACGACTCGACGTATATCAAAAATACCATCTTGTGCCGTGTCACACACATTAGGTACCGACGTATATCAAAAATACCATCTTGGGCCGTGTCACACACATTAAGTACCAACTAGAATCTAAGAAATCCATATAGTAAAACTAACATATCTTTGCGTGTTGCGCGACGGGTATCACATAACTACAGTTTTCGATCAACAATATTTTAAGATACGTGTTTATAGAGACTTACAGTAGACATTTCAATTGTAAACCTATGAGTATTACTAAATTAAGTGTAGACATTTAAGTGTAACCTATGAGTATTACTTAATCATGGTTTCATATTACTGTACAACTAGCAGGGTACTCGCGCGATGCGGCGGCGGGTACCCTGTAACTATATCTTCGGGCAATGTGATGTTATTCGGCCATAATATTTTTAATAATTACTTTACGGATAACAATAATTTTAATTAAGACAATATTATAATTGCAAGTAGTCAAAAAGTTATGTGATTGTCAACGCATTGTTGCGGTGATAAATAGGTGGATATTGGTTGCTTGACGATGTTGGAGGTCGTGGTCGACATTAACGGGTAGTTGCAAATAACTAAATGGTTGTGTGATCACATACTTATGCATATCATTTATAACATAAAACTTTTTGATGCATTTAACATGTTACCTCTAAGATTCAAAAGAAGGTTTATATATAAGCTATATATGTAAAAGTTACAACTTTAAAGTAAAAAATAGATCTAGACTTCTAGTATATAAATTTTATTTACTTTTCAAATTCTTTTGTGGATAATTTCGTATTAATAATTGTATAATTGTTTGCATTTGCATTTAGATATTTAGTATGAGTATCTTATCAGTTACCGTATAGTGTATCGCTTTGATTCTAATGCACGACTATTAACACGTATTTGATTTTTCACTCACGGGCTTGTTAGAAAAAATAAATTTATATATAAATAAAAAAAATAAAATACACACATTTATTGGGCTTTGAAAATAATTTCATTTATACTTAAATATTAGGGTTTTTGTTTGGTCATTTACGCAGCCTCTCTTTTTTTAAACCATGCTCATACGACACTTCATCCATTCTCTCAATCATATTTTTTTCATCTTCTTTAGATTCAAGTATTTCTTGTCATTGTTTTTATGCTTTCAAGCATAAATTATAATAGTTAATATTATCTCTTTTAAGAGCATTGGGTACCTTTCGTGCCATCCAGTTTGTGTTATGGGAAAAGGGCTGCCACATCAGCACCTTTTCCCATAACAACATAATCCACCACAACATCAAAAACACCCTCCCTCTTACAATACCAGATTTTGGTGCCGTCGTGCACCCTTGAACCCTACATATACATAAGTAATAGAATTTTTTTTTTCATTTATTTAAATAAAACATGTTTAACTAAAATTAAAAATTTTATTAATAATAAAAAAAATACATTAAAAATACATTTAATTAAAAAAGATTTCATTAAAATTTCATTAACTCAAATCAAATTTTCAACCTCACAAACAACCCATTATAATTCACCAATTTTTTGGCTAAGCCCAGTCCACTTAACCATAATCCAATACATGAGCCCATTACTAGTAATCGTTAACCTTAATATTTATCACAAAAAATACGCCTCCTTGCTATCTTTTATCTCAAAAAAACGCAGCATCCATCAAATAATCATATTCGCTTCTTCCATTTCAATCTTAAAAAATGAAAAAAATAATTATAGTCACACAATCAATTCTTTTTCCTCACACGAAGTCACTCCCATTTCTTGTCACTTCATTGAAAATATACAACCACGCATAAAACTTCGACAAAATGAAGAAAAAAACTGAAAAATGGACCATTTGACGAGAAAACGCGAGCCTTGGTGTGCACGTTGCGCCGTATGGTTGCGTTTTCCGGGACCATTTCGGATGGTCACGACGGCACATGACTCAAAAATGTGAGCCACGGTGTGGAGCTCGTGCCGTCGTATTGCGTTTGTGGGGAAAACACCACTCTTGGCGTGGGGTACCAAGAGCTTTAAAGTTTTTTTAGTGCATGAAAGTATTTTGTTGATTAAATATTTTTGTGTAAAATTCAATCATCTCATGTCTTCATAGATATTTACATTAGTATCTTTTTGTCTTGTTTGTTTGTTATTATTCAAGATAAAAAAAAGTACATATGATCTCGATATCATTTTAATATGATACAGTATAAAACTTCAAACTTATATTATTTTGCTGATGTATTCTTGTTTTCTATAGTATTAATTTAGTCCAGATCGATTCAATTATTTTTCACCACTCACTTCCACCACCACCACCCACCACCACCACCACCTACCACCGCCACTCACCACTACCACCCACTGCCACCACCACCACCTATCACCACCAACCACCACAACTTTCCACCACCGCCACCTACCACTACCAATCACCACTACAACAACCAATCACAACCACCTCACACCACCGCTACCCACTACCATCACTGCCACCCACTACCACTACCTACCAACACTAATCACTCCCACCCACACCACACCACATACCACCATCACCCACCACCACCACCCACTGCCACTACCACCCACCACCTACTACTCACCATCGCCACCCACTGCCATTACCGCTACACACCACCACCTACCACCACCATGCACTACTTACTACGACCACGCATCACTACCACCCACTGCTACCAATCACCACCACCACTTACCACCACCGCCACCCACCGCTATTACCACTACACACCACTACCACTAACCACAACCATTACCACTACCAATCACCACTACCATGCACCACCCATTACCACCACCACCCACTTCCCACCGCCACCACCTACCACCACCACTTACCACTACCACCGCTCACCACTGCCACCCACTACCACTACTGCCACCCACAACCACTACCCACCACCACCTACCACTTACCACCACCACTACCAATCACCACCACTATGCACTACCGCCACCCACTGCAACCAATCACCACCACCACTAACCACTACCAATCACCACCACCACGCACCACCGCCACCCACTGCCACCACCACCACCACAATGCACCACCGCCACCCACTGCCACTACCGCCACCCACTGCCACCACCACCACCATCGTCGGTGGTGGTGTGGGTGGCGGTGATGAGTGTTGTGGTTGGTGGTGGTAGTGGTGGGCGGCGGTGGTGACAGTGGGTGGCGGTAGTGGCAGTGGGTGGCGGTGGTGCGTGGTGGTAATTGGTAGTGGTGGTGGGTGGCAGTAGGTGGTTATGGGGCGTGGTGGTGGTGATTGGTAGTGGTTGTGGTGGGTGGTGGTGTGCAGTGGTGGTGTATGGCTATAATGGCAGTGGGTGGTGGTGATTGGTGATGGTGGTGGTAAGTGGTGGTTGCGATTGGTAGCAGTGGGTGGTAGTGGTGCGTGGTGGTGGTGATTGGTAATGGTGGTGGTAAGTGGTGTTGGAATTAATATATCATGACAAGCATATAATTAACACATTAATGTCAAGAATACATTGCGGAAGCGTAGGATCATAATAATTGTAATTAAATTAACCAAACGTAAAAGTTATGTGTACCTTTTAGCAATTCCAAGCTACAATTCAATCAAGAATCAAGAACCCTAATTGTTTGGGTTTGTAAAATTCGACTACAACAAAAGTCGATCAATCCAAGTCCTAAACACAAGTATATTTGTCCTTCGTTCTTATACATACGTACTACTAACGTTTCAATGAGAAAAGTTAGGTTCTTAATCACAAAACAAATCAAACACTTATATTGTGTATGTTTGATCGAATTCCTAAAGGTGTTTAGGGAGTGGTTCGATCGGCCAAGACACAAGGAGAGGAGAGAAGAGAGAAGCAAGATTCGTTAGGGATTCAAGAGTACATATAATGACCTTTAGGCATTATATTTATAGTCTTAACAAATTTTGGTGACCAAATCAGGGTGGGATTGGGATTCCCTTGTTCCCAACCGATCGAGCAACCTCAAATAAGGGAGGTTCCGGCTCCTTCTCATCTTCTATTTACTCTTTAGTCCTTATAGTTAATATTTAATGACCATTAACCAAACCCTGTTAAATACTAACGACTGTTAATTAAATATAACGTTTTATATTAATTATTAAAAATTTGAATCTCATATGTAAAGTGTGCAATCCCGAAGTCTCGTGTTCGAATCCAAGCATACTTATATTAATTATTTCTACAAAACTTACAAATGGTAGGTGGTGTTGGGTGGTGGTGGTGGGTGGCGGTAGTGGTAGTAGGTGGCGCTGGTGAGTGTTGGTGGTGGTAAGTGGTGGTAGGTGGTGGTGGTGGTGGGAACTAGGTGGTGGGTGGGGCATGGTGGTGGTTATTGGTGGTCGTGGTGGCGGTAAGTGGTGGTGATGGGTGGCTGATAACGCTTCATTTATACATATTTCTATATGCGTTACCCGTGCATTTATGTATATATATTGATGAATTATATGAACTTTTGATACTTAATAGACTACATTTGATACTTTAGGGTGTCATGGAAGAATCGAAGAAAACACGAAGATATGAAGCTAGAACGAAGAAACAAACTCAAGTTAAATATCTCCCGACACCTGTCCACTGTTTTGGGCATAAGTTGAGCATACGTACAAAGCATATACGTTTGAATTAAACGTACAAAGTACTTGTAAATTATGCTTTTTAACTTGTATTAATTGATGATGGGGTGTATTAATTGTACTTATGTAAGAGATATGTTGACCTTAAAATATTGAGCTTTACATACTTGTGCTTTACGTTTTATCACTTATATTTTACTTAAATTCTAAATATGTAAATCTTAAAAATTAAATATAAGAGAAGGTGCGATATGTTTTATAAGAAGTATAAGATAAGCATCACTACTTCTACTTAAACATTAATTGATCGTGGGTCGAAATTTTTGTACAATGAGCAATAATATTTGTTCCTCTTAGACATTTTAAGACTATTTATTAATGAATTATAAAAGACTAGACTGGTACCCGTGCATAATAACGAGATTTTATAATGAGAGATAGCTGTAGTGATAAGAAAGAAGTTTATGGGTTATAAAAGAAAAATAATAAAAGTTTAAGAATTTATGAATTAAACATGATTTAAATTGAATGGAAATAATATGAGTTATGAGTAATAAACGAAAATAATAATAAAAATTTATGGTTTTCATATACCGTTTCTTTTTCACTTTCAAAAGTTTCTCCTTTATGTATAGTATAGATTAAAACTAAGATAAGATCGATACAATAAGATAACAAAGAGTGCCGTTGAATATTTTTTGGTGTGAATATCTATGTGTTTGTATTAGTGAGATCATGATTAAATTGGCGTACGAGAACCAAACTATACGTTCGAACAATCAAATTAGTGAGATTACAAAATCGTGCATTAAACGAATGATGTTACAAATTCAAATTGATGTCTTCATTTGTTAAATATTTCTGATAAAGAGCCATTCAGACCCATGCGATATGCACATAATTTGTATAAAATTGTTCATTAGGTAATGTTCAACGTAAATTGTTGAAGTAAAAACCTTCCGAATTTGACAAACTTCTGCACTATTTTTGGGGCTTGCTTTGAAATCTTGTTTATACAGTGAATCGTCTAATATCCCGAACATTAATCATTGCCTAATCAATTAGATTTCAGCCTCTCAAAGTAAAATAAATAAATAAATTAAGGGTCTAGTTTAGTTAAGTCGTCACTTATTTAAGTCTCCAAGCCCAAACCGGCATTTTGTAGCCTTTTGCAGATGGTTACTTTTTATTACTATCGACTACGTACATTATATTACAATGCTCTATGTTGATGAGTTTTAGAGGATACTGAAAAAATATGTTTAAACTTCGATGATATCAGTTTCTTCAATTAATGGTGGTGGTTTTTTGCATTTCTCACGTTTTTTTTCCGTTGTTTCAAACACAATTCTAATTTTTCAGTGTGTTTTCTGGATACCTTATAACTAATTAACTTTACATTTTTATGACCCGTTTGGATGTGGCTAATATTGTTGTTTTATAATTTACATGAGCATCTATGCTAAAGTTGTTGCTGATTTTTTTATTGAAGGCATTTGTGACCCAGAAGTCAAGATCCTGCATCAAAAGGTTTCAATTCAAGTTTAAGAGAAGAAGAGGTTTGTATGGATATATCTTCATAATCTGCTTCTTAACTGGTTTTTTGTCTTTTTAGTTACAGGTTCGTATATTTGGTAACATTGTTAAATGAATGGAAGCTGATGGTTTTGTTTTTGTCCCACGGATGATTCATCCCTGAAATCTTATGCAATCAGGTATGCCGTATGTAAGATCAGGTATATTGGGATAAAATGAAGTGTAGGATATAATGTTAAACTGTCATTAGTAGGAAAACCAATTACCTTCTTACCTTTTTAATGGTGAGATCTTAGGCTGCTGGCATCTTCACCGACTGACCTGTTAAATTTAATATCAATCCTGAATTTCGAAAAATTTTCTTCTTGATGTGGCAAAATGGGTGAGTTTTGGGTTGAGGGTCGTACTGTGGTTGGGTTTGGGTGAGTTGCTTCAAAATGGGTGGAGTATAAAACATGTTTCGGGTGGAGTTTTTATTTCGTCGTGCCATTATTCCAATCATGTGCTTATTTCTTTTTGACATTGTTCGAAACATGCACCGGAATTTTTTATTTTTTTCATGAGGGTGTTCTAATTTTAGACAAAATTTCCGGTAGTTGTATAAGATTGTCTGGGAAAAGTGGAATGCTCCTCAGTGCGCTATTTTCTTCACCTCCGAATTACTTGAAATTTTAGCAAAAAGTCAAGTATGTAAAGAATCAACAATAAGTTTTTTTTTTTTTTTTTTTTTTTTTTTTTTTTTTTTTTTTTATGAGGCAGAATCACCACAAATCACACATAGGGGGAAAACCCTCCACAAAGAGACTCGAACCTGAGAACTCTTGTATGCGGTAACACCTCCTAACCAACTCTGCTAGGCAGAAGTTGGCAATAACTTTTACTTACGATAACTTCATGACTATTCTCAACAATAAGGTTGTTAAGGCTCAAGAGATATGTTGGTTTAAAGGCATGTTCAATAAATAAAAATGCATAACCAATCGAGACTTGTGTTATGAGTGAGGCTTTAAACCACAAAATGCTAACCACATTCGGGATGCAACATGTCTTATTCATATCTACCACAAAATGCTGACAGCATTTAAGGGCCCGTTTGGTTCGGCTGAATCCTAATTATTTGTGAAGTTCTCTACTCATCAAGTTCTTTAGCATGGTTTGCCCCCGGAACTTTCTGAACTCCTGGTGCCTCTTCTGAGTCCGAATCTTCTCCAATGTATCTAAATTTATTTGGGGAGGGGGAAAAAAATACCCTATTGTTATTTGTAAAACATTTATTGCACCTCTGAAGTTTATATTATATTGTGGTCTCACCTTTTCTTTTGTCAAGAAGTTCCAGCTAGCTTGTCCATTTGTGCTTCCTCGACTCCAACCGCCTCTGAATCAGAATGTTCAACAATGTACCTAAAATGATTTAGCCACAATAGACATGTGAGTGGTTCCAGAAGTAATAATTGGACGTGATTGATTAAATTTTTATGTAATATTTTCTGTTTCTTCTCCTTAGAACTTTCCCTGGAGTAGAGATTGATGGGCCTCTTGAAAATCTTTTCAGCAAAGGTTTTTCATTATCAGTGCAAAGATCCAACGTACCAACACCCATAGTAGCAGCTAAAGGTTCAGTGATGCAGGCCTTTAATATCAATTGGGAGGTTTGGGAAGCTAAAGAAATGTTTATAGGTGTGAGATGCTTTTGTTTTATAAGTGCAGGAACTAGGAAGTTTGAGATGGTTTGTCTTCTGGAAACTGTTTGTATACTTGAAACTGCAGTAACACTTAGGGTGCGTTTGGTTCGCAAGTGGGATTGGAATTGGATTTGGATTTGAGAAAGGTTTGAAAGATTTGTAGAAAAAGTAGGAGAGAGAAAATATATTATTATATATAATTTATTAATAAATTGGACTAAAAAATATTATTTAAACATAAAAATAAAGAAAAAGACAAAAAAAGAAAATTTATGATTAGTGTTCTTTCATGAAACCCCACCTAGGGTGGTTGGTATGGATTTTTTAAATTTGAATCCTGTGTCAGAATAAACAAATGGTACCAAACAAAGATATGAAATATTCTTTCATTCTAAATCGCTGACACCAGGGAACCAAACAGGTAGTTAATATTTATCTTGATGGTTACGTTCACTTGGTGCAAATAAATGTGTGCATGATGACATTTATATACATTGGCGTAATCAATTTTTATAGAGGTATTAAACCTTTAAGACATAACATTAAATAAGAGGACCGAATCTTTTAGTATACGGGGCGTTCAGACTTGTGCGATGCACACGGGTGTATCTAATTGTTTATTGTGTAATGTTTGCGTAAATTGTTGAAATGTAAGTAAGATGGTACATCTAATTGAGACATTTGATTGAAATGTGTGTCGCAATTCCTAGCAAAGTAGTGTTAATGCTTACTTTCGATCGGGGGGGGGGGGGGGGGTGGTCCTCGAGTGAATCTACTAAGTATTCGTACA
>JARVZY010005804.1:10000-20000 GCA_030686995.1 Artemisia argyi
GTTTGAAGAGGTTCATATACAGAACGTCGAGAAATAATCCCCGGAGCGGGCGATTCAATTAACCTATATTTAGAAAATGCAATTTCACCTCTACCATCAATAGGTTTAGCCAGGGCGTTTACAACACGACCCAAATAGGCCTCACTCACAGGTATCTGAGCAATTTTTCCTGTTGCTTTTACAGAACTCCCCTCTTGTATCAGTAAACCATCACCCATTAATACAACACCAACATTAGTTGATTCCAAATTAAGAGCAATGCCTATTGTACCCTCTTGAAATTCTACTAATTCACCCGCCATTACTTCATCAAGACCATGAATACGAGCAATGCCATCACCTACTTGAAGTACGGTACCAGTATTTACAATCTTTACTTCTCTATTATATTGCTCAATACGTTCGCGGATAATATTACTAATTTCGTCGGCTTGAATGGTTACCATGAGTATTTCTTAATTCTTTTTTGAAAAAAAAAAAAAAATAAATAAATCAAAAATAATGCCTAAATGTAGAAGGACTAATCCGTTATTTGTTTCATCGCCCCCAATATGCCAATATTGGCACTGATAGTACGTAAATGTAACTCACTGTTTAAACAACTATTCAGAGTTCCTAGAGCTCCTTGTAAGGCTTGTTGGAAAACCCGTTGTCGGACTTGATTACTGGCCTTTTGTTGTTCAAAATTTATAGTTTCATTTTTGTAATTTTCTAATTGTTCCAAAGTCTTATAAGTTGAATCAATCAAATTCAATTTTTCTCGCTCTATCTCAGAGTATCCATTCACACGAAACTGATCTGCTTCTATTTCTACTTTACGTAAGCGAGTCCGGGCTTTTTCCAGCTGTTCGATGGCCCCCTCGCGCAATTCTTCTGAATTTTTAATCGTCTTCAAGATTCTCTGTTTTCGATTATCTAATAAATCACTTAATGAAAGTAGATTATCTTTCCATTCATTTCAAAAATTCCATGATCCCTTCCCGAACCAAACATGAATCTTTCGATTCATTTGGCTCTCACGCTCAATGTAAATTACCATATCTTTCTTGTTAATGTAATGAGCCTATCCTCTATTCTCTTGTCATATTCCAAAATGAAATCAAAATCTCAAACTAATCCAAGACAAAAAAATTCGGAGGACTCTTCTGACCAAACAAAAAATATGTAATTGTCAGCAAAATTGTTTACTTTTTTAATCCAAGAAGTTTTTCTTACTTTATACACAATACATAGGTCATCGATTCAGCATTGGCTAAAAAAGGGGATAAAATCCCCAATAAGTAGTTCAAATCATTTTATCAATATGAGTGTTCTCTATTGATAAAAATTATTTATTTGAAACCATCTCTATATTAACATAGTGGTAGAAAGAGTACCATGCTGCGTCTGGACTTCAAACAGTTTAGCTTTAACCATGTTAATGGGCCCATATTATTGGTTGATAGAGAATCAAAGTGGATTTTCCAATAAATTACGAAATGCTATAGTTCTTACATATGATTTCTGAATTTATTCAGAAGTAATTCGCGAGATCATGCACCCTTCTTTCTTAGGTATAACTTTCCTAGTTATAAGAGAAAAAGTACATCTGGTTGGATCCAGCCTATTCTTGAAATAAACAACTCGCACACACTCCCTTTCCAAAAAAGATCAAGACCCCAAGCACTACACTTAGATTTATTAGATTTGTTGCTAAAATATCGGTATTAAACCCGAAACTCCCGGCGGATGGCCATTGGCCCAAAGAAACGAAAGAATCGGTTACATTTTTCATATGATCTCCTCTATAGATAGACTAAAAAATCGAACAGAGTTCTTTTTGTATTACTTTGCCCTATATCTATATATTTCTAGTTTCCTACTTTCTAAATCGAATCAAAAATCTATTAGATTTAGAAATATTGAATTACCTTCTTGGTTGCAACCCCTCTTAAAAGGCCTACGAACACAAACGGGAAGGATGAAAGCGAGTTTGTATGCTAATTCCTCATCCGCAAATCAGCCCTTCCCGTGGGTTATTTTCTCAACGAATAAGTAATTCTAGGAATGAAATCTTTATATAATTCGAAAAAGCAAAGCACAAGTCCAAGGCAATAAAATATGAAAAATAAAAATTTTTCATATTTCTAATATTAAACAAAAGGATTAGCAAATAAAAGTGCTAATGCTACAACCAAGCCATAAATTGTTAAAGCTTCCATGAAAGCTAGACTAAGCAATAAAGTACCTCGTATTTTTCCCTCCGCCTCGGGCTGTCTCGCGATACCTTCTACAGCTTGACCCGCAGCAGTACCTTGACCAACTCCAGGTCCAATAGAAGCAAGCCCTACAGCCAATCCAGCAGCAATAACGGAAGCGGCAGAAATCAGTGGATTCATGATAAGTTCCTCGTACCAAAAAAAAAATGGTTAATGATACATTCAACCAATGAACTATGACTTAATTATTCGATTGCTACGATTCATCCAGTCAAAGTAACTACGAACTTCGAATTCAAGTAATAACATTCTTGAATTATCAAAACTACTTTGATATCTCTTTTTTAGTTTCTCTCGAGAAAGTCTTTGTGAATCCATACAACTTTAGTTTTTCCGTTTCTTTGTCCCGAACCGCTCTTTGACTTTGAATTCTTCGATTTTTTTATTGACTTCATCTTCAACTCACAGTCACATATGAGACAGAAGGACTTCTATAGAATCCCCATCTACACTCATATTCGATTAGTAGGGAAATTTAGATATATCTTTAGCTCGTATATAACTAGTCAATATCTAATATCACATATACATGTCTTTCTTCCACAATGTAAACCCACTCTTTCTTCATCTTGAATGCAATCGGATTTAATAAGGATGCGTCTAACCCTTGACAAGAGTTAACTTATCGCCATTCAATTCCATATACCTAGTTCGACCTTCCCTCTACGAACCATTTATGAATCCCCTTTGTTATAAATTTTCCTTTCCCTTCCCCCTTGTTTATCATTATCCTGCAACCTAAATTGATAAGATAATCAATGGATAAATTCATTGGGCCGAATCGTTACATAGAAATTAATTTGATTGATCTAAGTTCATATAATTGATTATTTATTAATATTTTCGTTTGGTCAATCGTTGAATAAAATCAACTCAAAAGGCGAATCGTTTGATAGAACATCCTTTTTATTTAATAACACGTCGTAATATCGCAAGACTTCTTAGTCAAATTAGGAGTCCAAATAGTGAATATTCGGATTGGATGACCAATCTAAATTGAATATTCATTGAGGGGAAGGTTTTATTATGGTATAAATGGACCAAATGGGAATTTTAGGAAAAAGATCTTTGAGATCTCTTTCCTTTTTTTCTACTCTAATATCAATATTGTAATCTTTATTGTAATCTTTTTTTCTATTACTCGAGATCGTATATAGTGTAGTTGTATATTTTTATTCCCTAAGTAAATTTTTTTAGCCATGCACACATTGCCTTAGATTAAACTAAAAAAAAAAAGACTATTTAGAAAACTAGTCAATGGTGGCCTTCCATGGATTCACCTATATAAGCCGCGGCTAAAGTTGCAAAAATAAGAGCTTGAATACCACTTGTAAATAATCCAAGGAACATGACAGGGATAGGAACCACCGAAGGTACTAAAGAAACAAGAACAACAACTACTAATTCATCAGCTAATATATTTCCGAAAAGTCGAAAACTAAGTGATAGGGGCTTTGTGAAATCTTCTAAGATGTTAATAGGTAAAAGAATTGGAGTTGGTTGAATATATTTCCCGAAATAACTTAATCCTTTTTTGCTAAGACCCGCATAGAAATATGCCACTGACGTGAGTAAAGCCAAAGCAACAGTAGTATTTATATCATTCGTGGGTGCGGCTAACTCCCCATGAGGTAATTGTATGAGTTTCCAAGGTAAAAGGGCGCCTGACCAATTAGAAACAAAAATAAATAGAAACATAGTTCCAATAAAAGGAACCCAAGGACCATACTCCTCTCCAATTTGAGTTTTACTCACATCTCGAATAAATTCAAGGACATATTCGAAGAAATTCTGACCACCGGTCGGAATGGTTTGTGGGTTCCGAACGGCTAGAGCGGCTGAACCTAATAAGATAGCAATTACAACCCAAGAAGTAATAAGTACTTGGCCGTGGACTTGGAAACCCCCGATTTTCCAATAAAAATGTTGGCCTACTTCCACACCGGATAGATCATATAATCCGTTTAGTGTGTTGATGGAACATGATAGAACATTCATATTGCCCTCTGACAAAAATAGAACTTTAAACAAAATTATTTTGATTCAACCATCTCTTTCTCGACTTGACTACTTGAATCGTATATTTTGAATACCAACTAATCAAATTATATTCCTTGTTATTTTTATCTCTTTTTTGAGATTAAGAAATAGTAACCGATTCGATAAATCTATGAAGGTTCCGAAATGAAATAAGTTATTTATCTTATTATTAATCACGGATTTCTTATATAGCCAGAACGTCCCTCACAAATTGCAAATACTAATTTGTTAAGAATTAATCGGATTGAAGATATAGCGTCATCATTCGCTGGAATCGAAATGTCTGCGAGATCAGGGTCACAATTTGTATCGATTAAACAAATTGTTGGAATTCCCAACGTGATACATTCTTGAAGGGCCGTATATTCTTCGTGCTGATCAACGATGATTACAATATCGGGTAACCCTGTCATATATTTAATCCCGCCCAGATATTTTTGCAAATGAGATAATTGTCTTTTCAACATAGCCGCATCTCTTTTCGGAAGACGGTTGAGTCCCCCTGTTTTTTGTTCGGCTTCTCAAGTCTCTAAACTTATGAAGTCTCGTTTCTGTAGTGGACCAATTTGTTAACATACCACCGAGCCATTTTTTATTAACATAATGACACCTAGCCCTTATTGCAGCCCATGCTACTGAATCAGCTTCTTTATTTTTAGTTCCAACAATTAAGAATTGTTTTCCCTTACTTGCTGCATCAAAAACCAAATCACAAGCTTCTGATAAAAAACGAGCAGTTCTAGTAAGATTTATAATATGAATACCTTTACGTTTTGCAGAGATATAAGGTGCCATTTTAGGATTCCATTTCCTAGTACCATGGCCAAAATGAACTCCTGCTTCCATCATCTCTTCTAAATTAATGTTCCAATATCTTCTTGTCATTTCTCCCCACACTGCCTCCCCCCTTTGATTTGAAAAAAAAGCGAAGAGGTACCCTGAAATAAATAATTGTTCCGATGGAACCTTCTCTGCTACCGTAGATTGGCGTCGATACACAGTTCAAGCCATTATTCTTTTCTATTTGTTATTTTTTTATTACTATTATCAAATCAAATGACTGGACCAACGGATCCTTTTAAAAGAGAAAAGAAAGGGGTTAATCTGCTCTTATGGATCATTAAATCCTAAAAAAAAGATTGTTCTTGTGTATCATGGAAATTCTTTGAAAGGCAAGAATCTAATAATTTTCTATGGTAAAACAAAATATCTTTCATTTCCCCCTCTAATAGATTCTTTTTTTGGGGTTCAAAGGCAATGTTGTTAGGAATGTTGTTAGGTTCGTTTGATGGTGTTTTGAAGCCGCTACCAACAGGTATCATCCCCCCCAGAACAACGTTTTCTTTCAGGCCTTTCAACCAATCGATACGCCCCAGGAGAGCTGCTTTTGCTAAAACCCGAGCGGTTTCTTGAAAACTCGCTTCGGATATGAAACTTTGAGTATTCATAGATGCTCTTGTTATTCCCAATAAGACGGCTTGGTAACAGATCGCTTCTTCCAAAGCGCGCCCCATTCGTTCCGCTCGCAACAATCCAATAAGTTCTCCGGGCGAAAAAACATTAGACATTTCATCTTCTGAAACCAATACTTTTGATGTTATTTGACGTACAATAATTTCTATATGCCGATTATGTATCTGCACCCCCTGGGATCGATAAACCTTTTGGACCTTATTAACCAAAGAGATACGACTTTGCACTATAGTTAGCTCAGCACCAATCAAGAATGCCCAAGGAATTCCAAGAATTCTTGTTATACATTTATTCCAACTCTCAATCCTTTTTTCGAGATTCATCGATATTGAATCAATTGAACGCACTTCTAACACCTGTTCCACTTTTGGAAGACCTTGGGTTATATCACCAGATCTGGATTTTTCATATATAAATGTAACTAATGTATCTCCTTCGTAAAGGATTTCCCCATAATGCCCATGAACAGTTGCTCCTGGAGTAGCCAAATAAGGCTTAGCCGATCGTATTACCACAGAGTCAACTTGAAGAATTAGAACTTGACCCGATTTTAAATGCGGTCCTTTTTTGGCTATACATACATTTTCACAAAGAAACTGCCCAAGACTAACGATTGTAGATGTCTCTTCACAATAATTGTAATGGAGAAAATACCAATTCAAATTCAATGGATTCAAAATGATGTTACTGCACGAATAGGGATTATAAATTTTACCATTTTCATCCAGTAAATAATATTTAAGTATTTGAAAAATCTGTTTTAAATTATCAAGTTGCAAATAGTTAGTTACCAAGATCTGATTATGGGTTATTAAATGGGAAAATAAATCAAAATTATAAATTGGAAAGCCTGTTCCTAAGGGGCCCAACGAATTCCTAATTGGAATGAGCAGGTCCTTTTTGATTGATTCTTTTATCACATTGGTTGATTTTACATCGTTGAATGGGCCTATTCGAGAACAATTAGATGATGACAAAATTATCAAAGATTGAGATTCCTTATTTCGATTCAATAACGTATGAATAGTTCCTTGATTTGGATTAAGGGATTCTTGAATCCTTGGCTTGGGATTGGAATAGGAATAAATGGAAGAAAACGGATTGACATTAGCGCGATCTGATCCATTCTCAGAGATCAATCCTGAACCCGACAGATCATTTCTTTTTCCGGTATACGAAATAGGGGACTTCGCTAAGTCGATTCTTAGAAAATCTCTAATCAAACCATTTGTCCTTATTTCAACAAAGGAAGCACAGGCCTTTTCGATCTTTTTGTCTTGGTCCCAGTTCAGCACTAAACAAGTCCGAACTAATTGAATATTTGTGTCCCAAATTTCAAGAATTGGGTCGTAATAAAGGATATAATTGACAACTCGAAGTTGTAGATTATCACTTTCCTGCAAGAGATCCGGCGGGAAAAGTCTTCCTAAATTTATACCATCTGTTTTTTTATATGGGACTACAGGTTGAACCAAAACAAAATAATTTTTTTCATACCTGGAAAGTTTCATTCGTTGGATATAGAGCCAATTTTTCAATTTTTTGTATTCTTTGGAATTCTGTTTTCCCCCTCCTGGTGGTATCAATCGGAATGCCTTATTTGTCTTTCCAGGAAAATGGATATCTCCAGAAAAGATTATCAGTTTAATTTTTTCTGCTTTTTTCTTCACTCGGACCAATCCGCCTACCCGACTTCTTCGATTTAAAGTTATTTGTGTATCTACCCCAATAATACTATTGTGCCGTACCATTATGGAAGAAGATTCGGCCAAAATGTGGACTTCCACGGGAATAAAAAAAAATGGATTTACTTCCTTTTGGTATTTTGGCCAAAGTACATTGACTCCTCGATATTCAATCAAATCCTCTTCGTTGACGATTGAATTAAGTTCTCTAGTCTCATATTTAGTAAGTCCCGAGCTCTTTCTTATATATCGAGGATCATCAAAATAAGCAAGAATACTATTTCTACGGAGAATACCATTTCTGGGGATTTCAATTGAGATACCCGAAGAAGGTATGAGTGGGTTCTCTCCTTCTGGAATCGATTCGAGTGGGATGATGACTCTATTTCTTCGCCTCTTTGCCAATAAATCAGAATTCCCCTCGAGAATGGACGGATATCTGAGATTCCAACGACCAGTACATGTCATTCGATTAAGTTCTGAATAATCAGGAATCCTATCTCCTTTTTGATTTTTACCAGAAAAATACGAACTAAAAAATTTGTGTCTAACTTGATTATTAGTTACTGAGGGGTTAGAAATATATCTTCGCTTAACAGAAAGAGAATAAGCGTTTATTTGATCTTGATCCTTATGGATCGAACAGGGGCCTGGACTGGATCTCCAGGGCTCCCCTAATAATATCCATAAATGACTTGTTTTTGGTAAGAGATGAATATTACCATATGTAAATTCAGGTGCATGGTACACATCGGTATTCCAGTGCATTTCGCCCTCTGAGTCAGAATAAATATGTTTTCGAACTTTCTCTTTCAAATTCAAAGTGGATGTTCTCGCGCGAATCTCAGCAATGACTTGTTCTGATTCTACATATTGATCATTTTGAACTAAAAGAAAACTTTTGGGCGGAATACACACATTGTGTATAATATCTTCACTCTCAATAGTTACATATAAGTCTCTAGAACATAGAAAAGCAGGATGTCCATGACGTGTACGTGTCGGATGAACCAAATCCTCGTTGAATTTTATTTTTCCATTAGAAGGGGCTCGCACATGTTCTGCAGTACCCCCTGTGAATACTCCGCCGGTATGAAAAGTTCTTAATGTTAATTGAGTGCCCGGTTCTCCAATAGATTGACCTGCAATAATACCTACAGCTTCTCCCAATTCGACCAGGTCGTCATGAGCTGGACTTCGGCCATAACATAATTGACAAATCCACGACGTACTCCTACAAGTAAAGGGAGTTCGAATAGAGATTGGTTGTGCTCTAAAAGTTATGAATCTATTGACAAGTCCAACTCCAATATCTTGATTTCTAGTAGCAATGCATCGCGAACCTATATATACATGATCTGCTAATACACGCCCAATTAATGTTTGGATAAAAATCCTGTCCGCCATCATTCCATTTCGAGGACTTACAGAAATACCTCGGACGGTGCCGCAATCTGTTCGACGTACAACAATGTGTTGAACTACTTCAACAAGTCTGCGCGTGAGATATCCTGCATCTGATGTTCGGATAGCGGTATCCACAACTCCTTTACGGGCTCCGTAACAAGAAATAATATATTCTGTTAAAGAGAGTCCTTCGCGTAAATTGCTTTGAATGGGTAAATCAATCATTTGCCCTTGGGGATCCGACATTAATCCTCTCATACCTACTAATTGATGTACCTGAGATGCATTTCCTCTGGCTCCCGAAAAAGACATTATATGGACTGGATTAAAAGGATCGGTCATCCGAAAATTAGGATTCATTTCTTGTCGCAAATATTCACTTGTGGCATACCAGATCTCGATCGATTGACGTAATTTTTCTACCGCGTGTACATTCCCATAATGATGGTGTTTTTCCAAAATAAAACTTTGTTGTTCAGCGTCTTGAACTAGCCATCTTTTAGAAGGTATTGTTAAAAGATCATCAATTCCTAATGAAATGGATGCGGCGGTAGCTTGTCGGAAACCCAGAGTCTTTACTTGATCCAGGATATGTGATGTATATCCTATTCCATAGTGATCAATAAATCGACTAATAAGTCGTTTCATGGCAGTTCCGTCTATCATTTTATTGTGAAAGACCTGAGTGGGCCGTTCTGCCATCAGTACCTCCATATTGCGCTGAGTAGAATTTGACAATGGGTTTGAGTCAGTGATTGTAAAACTTCCTTTTCTAGATCTTGATTCACGTAGAAATTCCGCAATTGCAATTATAGTCCTAGTTAACCCGGTGAGACTCGAATTCCCCCTGGTAGCATAGAATTACAACAGCCCTGCCAAAACCCCTGTATGGCTTCTTCTATTTCTCGATAAAGAGAAATATGACCGAGAGTGGTTCGAATATATATATAAAGAATTTCTTTTTTTATACTTCTTACTATTAGATAGTGTCCATAAATCTCATAATAGGTCCCCAAAGATTCATAGTGAATTTCGATGGGAGTTTCTCTTGCAGCAATAACGCGTTGATCTAGTCGCCACCGCAGCCACAAGGGACTACCTAAATTGATGCGTTTTTGCCGATAAGCTCCAATTGCA
>JARVZY010005804.1:25000-28406 GCA_030686995.1 Artemisia argyi
GAAAATACCGGATCTCCCTCTACACAAGCAAATTGTTGATAAAACTCCAAAATAGCATTTTCTTTTGAACCTATTTTTTTTTTATCATTCAGAAAAGACAAAAATAGTTCAGGATAGCAAACATTTTCTAGAATTTCTCGTATATTCAACCCCATAGCTGATAATAGAACTAGAATAGATAGTTTTTGTTGCCTACTCACACGAACCCATATCCTTGCTTTTCTATCAATCTCTAATTCTAATCTTCCTCCCCAATCTGATATTATAGTGCCGGTATAGACCGAAATTCCGTTATCATTCAATTCTGACTGGTAATAAATACCGGGACTTTGCAATATTTGATTGATTACAATTCTATAAATTCCATTTACTATAAACGCTCCCAGAGAAGTCATTAGAGGTATCTTTCCTATCAAAATTGTTTGTTCTTGGATATACCTACGCCTATCGTTTTTCCAAATGAGTCTAGCGGATACATATAATTCAGAAGAATATGTGAGTGATTCATACACAGCATCTCTTTCCTTTATCAGGGGTTCTACCAATTGATATCTTTCCAAAAATAATTCAAAGTCAATTTCTTGATTTGTATCTTCAATTTTAGGAAACTTAGAAAGTTCTTCTGTCAAACCCTGATCAATGAACCTACAAAATCCTTCAAATTGTATCTGATTAAATCCAGGTATTGTGGACATTGCGTCTATCCCGGATTATTTTGAAATTGTCAGTTATTTATATTCATCCATATCGAATTCTCTAAAAAAAAAAAAAAAAAATACCATTTTTGCTGGCGCATTATCCATCAAAATCAAATCTAGCAATGATGGAATTTGGATTCTATGAATCTTTGACTGGAATCTATGAAATAGGTGGAATAAAAATTTATACTGAACTTGAATTAATTGTCATTTTTAAGAGATGCAACCGAAACAGAATTGATAAAACAGTCCTAGAAACCCAATTCTCCCACTTAGGCTTACAATGCTTTGGGATTGATAATATCAAAACTTATTAATTATATTATAATGTATAATAACGGCATAGATATTCTAATCTACTTCAATATTGAATACCAGAAAACTGTATGAATGTTGTATTTATTAACTTATATTATTATTAACGCGGGTATAGCTAATCTAGATCTCCGTCTTCTCTCTTCTTTTATTGCCCTCTTGTCCTGTCCTGTCGTGTCGTTAATTGACAGTATGACTTAGGGCTCAATATAATTTGACCGAACAAATCATAGTTTGGTAAACCACCTTGAATCTACTGCGGAGTGAAGGATCTTGGATCCAACGCATAACCCCTTTGGGAATCAGAAAGATAAAGACGAGAAAGACCAATGAAATCAAGTTTCAAGATTGTATAGTTTAATGGTAAAGTTTGATTACCATTAATCCTCAGAATAGTTAACGAGTTTTTCCCTTTTATTTATATACTATGCATCACCTAAATCCTAAAGGCGGCTCCAGGCCTGAGTTATATTAAGTTAAGGTGGCCTTAGTTACCTATGGTATTTGTCTTATTACCTATTTCTAGTTGATTTATGAATGAAGGTGGCATAGGCCCCTATGGTCCAGTGGTTACGACCTCTCTCTTTCACGGAGAAAACGAGGGTTCAAGTCCCTCTGGGGGTATACCAAGACTAAAGACTATAGGAGTGGGATTTTCTATCAAGTGATCCGTATTTGTCAAGTCCTTCTATTAGTCTACTCAGAAGAGACTTTCTATTTTATATCAAATGTTATATTTGATTTCAAGTGATATGTATTTGTCAAGTCTACTTGGGAGACGAAAGGAAGTTGATTATGGAACGTCTAAAATGAATTAGGCGTTGGGTCGATGCCCGAGTGGTTAATGGGGACGGACTGTAAATTCGTTGGCAATATGTCTACGCTGGTTCAAATCCAGCTCGGCCCAACAATTCGCCAATCTACTATCAGATGGTATAACCCTCTTGTTCTTAAGAAATACCTGATACAAGACAAGAGAATAAAAAAAAGAATCTAAATTTTCTGCTAGATCTCTTCTTATTTCCCTGGGATTGTAGTTCAATAGGCTAGAGCACCGCCCTGTCAAGGCGGATGTTACGGGTTCGAGCCCCGTCAGTCCCGACGGATCCAATAAGTACATCAATTCGCCTCTCCATTTTCTGTGAAATGAAGGGACAGAGAGAATAATTGAATTCCGAAGGGGTTTCCCTCTATTTTTTTTTTTTCAGGATTCTCTCGAAGAAAGAACACACCCTAAAATAAAATGAAAATAACTAAAATAGTGAAGTTGACAGAATATTTCATCTTTTCGGCCGCGACTCGTCTTTCTCATACTTCTTTGTTTTGTCTTCCAAAGAAAAGAGGATCACTAAAATTTAAAACCTAATTCCTGTCTTTTTCCACTTCGCTTGTATTGTTTGTTGGTGGGGTTTTGTAGTTAATGGAAACGGACGGGTTAGATTATACTTCATTTGATGGTTCTAGAAGGAAGACCTAAGGTAGGTTATAGAAAAGAAAGAACAGAAAAGAAGGATAAATAAAGGAATTTTTGATTGGTCCGGGAATCCTATCTTGGATTCGGTATGGATAAAAGATCTTCATATGTTATATACTATTAATTCTCCACGACTAATTAATTTAATAGCTCAGATATTGTTATTCATGATATTGATCCGATTCAATATCATCGATAGGTAATGCATTCATTGAATTGACAGGTGAAAGATTTATCATCTCTATGGGATTAAATCCCGAGTTATTGTATTGTGAAATAAAAAAAAACGATGAGATTATGGAAGTAAATATTCTTGCATTTATTGCTACTGCACTGTTCATTTTAGTTCCTACTGCTTTTCTACTTATAATTTACGTAAAAACAGTAAGTCAAAATAATTAATTAATTACTTTAAATGAAACTCGACTTCTGAATTCTTTGAAGAAATCAAAAGAAAAGTATTCTATTTTTGCTGAAATCAAGGGGCTATAATCGGCGATATTCTATGAGATCCGAGAGTATGGTAAGTAAGAAATTGCTTTATTACTTACCATACTCTCTATTAGTGTTATAGTAGTGTATAAAGTTGTACTTGACTTTCTAATAAAAAGGGTATGCTATATTAGCTTCTATCTTCAATCTTCAATTCAATATATGTAGTTATTAATCCATATTTGGAATTGACGTAGGACCCAATCTTTTCTTTCATACATTTATATATATATATATATTTATATTCCAATGAATCTGAAAACTTCCAATGAATCTGAAATAATTGTTTTACTGTTATAGAATACATTTCTCCACTAGAATCTAATGGAATTTCGAAATGAAGATATTTTTATTTGAAAATTATTTCAATTTAAATAAAGAATGCGTTGCAGAACGATCTATAAAACAATTGATACCTTTTCATTTC
>JARVZY010005805.1:0-28395 GCA_030686995.1 Artemisia argyi
TTATGTATTTTTGTTTTTTTTTCTTTAATACTTACCACTTATATTTTTGGTTAGGAAATATATTAAAATATTAATTCCAATATTTTTATTAATAACATTATATTAGGTAACTAACAAAATATATTAAAATCTTAATTCCAATATTAAAATGACGGATATACAAGTATGTCTGGTGTGGTATGATCTACATCTGATTTTTAGTCACGAAGTGCAAAATGACATTCCAAAATGCTTTTTTTAGTGGTACGTGCAATCCCCAATTTGTTTTACTACTATAATGTAACTTTATTTATCCGAACATTTGTTTTGTGAATTAAAAATATTAAAAAGACATTTTTTTTTAAAAATTTATAAGCTTACATGCATTGAGCGTGTGAAATTAAATGACTTTATTTGGGAATATAAAAAAACTAAACATGCTAATACAAAATTTAAATTAACAGTTTGTGATATATTTACATTGAAACTTTAAATTCATTTAACCTATACACAATTTTAAACACATAATTACCACAACCATCCAACTTCCATTTTTCACACATTATAAAACTCCCACACACTGAATAAAAATTATATAAACTTATAAACAAACTCTAAAATAACTACTCCATTCTTAACAAAACCTCAATGGATCCAAAACAACATATCATTGATCAGATATTCCTAGATATTGATGCTGATGTGAAGACAATAGATCGTATAACATCCTTCATGAGGACGATGCTTGATGATGGAAATGAAAGAAAAGATAATATGGAGGAAATAAGCAAACTACCCAAGTCAAAATTATATGAGCAAGGTTTAATATACAATCTGATGCTGAATGAAAAAGACATTGAAATGATGAGAAAACTCGAAGTTATAATTAGCAAAATAAGGGCTATTATTGATATGAAGATGGGATTTCTCAAACAAATTGTAGAAATGTGAAATATTACATTTCAACAATATTGTATTTTTGTTGGGAAGCTTTATGCAATCTGAAATATTAGGATTGAAGAAAGAAATTTATTGTATTTTGCTTTCTTTCTTTTTATTTATCAGAATGTATTTTACTATAACCATCAAATTATTAATGGAATTAATGGTTTATATTTTTCAGTATCAAGCAATTTTTGCACTTTTTATTTATCTTTTTTTTTTTTTTTTTTTTAATTTATATTTTCGTACAATATATTTATTGTATATTGATCTTTCATGGTTTCAGTTTGTAGTTTTTTTTTTTTTTTTTTTCTTTTTTTTTTATTAATTTGTGATTTACATATTTATGTTATAATCTGAAATAAGATTAGAAAGATACAAATATTTCAGCCACATACATTCAGCATGACGATAAAGTGTTATATTGTGCCAATATGTTACATGCTGAATTAAATTGTGCGAATGTGTTATATGCTCAGATTCTCAAAAAAGATTGTTCTAATATATACTACTTCGAACAAATAATAAATACAACCATCCAGCTTCCATTTTACACACATTATATAACTCCTAAAAACTGAAACAAAATTATATCAAATTATAAATAAACTATAACATATTTCTCAACATTTCTTACCAAAGTGCAATGGATAAAAAAAAACATATCGCTGATCAGATTAGCCGAAGTGTTGATGCTGATGTGAAAACAACAAAGAGAATAACGTCCCTCATGAGGGAGGCGCTTGCAGATATAGAAGAAAGAGATAAGATTATGGCGGAAATAGGTACCCAATCCAAGTCAAAAATAGACGAACAATGTATAATGTATTATACGAAGATTAATCAAGTAGATGGTGAAAACCTGAGAAACCTCCAAGCTTTACTTGACAAATTAGAAGCAATTGTGCATAAGAAGATGGGATATCTCAAAAAAATTATTGAAATGTAAATGAAATAAAATGAAAGTTGTATTTTGTTTGGAAGGTTTATGAAGAACAACGAATTACGATTTAAGAATAAAGTTTTTGTATTTTATTATGAAGGAATTTGTAACAGGATGATGCAATTTGTTAAACATTTTATTTTATGCTATTTTTTTGTATTTGTATATTTAAGAATAAAGACTCAACTTCTTATAGATTGATCATGTATAGAAATATGATCACGTACATATAAAAACAGGATACAACCAATACAATAGTAAGGAAATCATACACATGCGTATTTAAAAAAAAAATATTCATATAAAGTACTAAATTTTATATAATTGCAATTGGTATATTTTTATTTAACTTTCTAAATAATATTTAATAATAAAAGATATTAATAATAATTGCATGAAATAAGAGCATTAGAAGAAATACATGATCATATGTAACAAAAGCTAAGATTAGATTATATCCTTACATTCAAAACAACGCAATATGATCTAATCAACTAACTTGATTTAGAAGGAGTGGAATGATTCTGCAACATTTGTGATTGCTCTCCTTGTTCCTCTTTTCAGCTTCTCGAACTACAAATTCACTAAACGTTTTAGCTATGTCAGTTGTACCAGGGCCTTTGTGCAATCTTACGAATATTGTTTGAACTAAATGCAACATAACATTGCTCAAATTGCCAAGTTCTTCAATGCTGATGAAGTCTTTTCTATCTGAATTGTTGAAAATAATCATACCAAGTGTGGGCTCATTCAGAACGGTTCCAGGTGGATGATCTTCATATCCAACCTGATCTTTGAAATGTTTTGTTGATCTGAAATATTCTTCCATATCATCACCAACTCTCTTCCTCTTCCTAACAATTCTATTCAGTTCAATAAAAGGGTCTTGTTCCTGCAAAGGTATATGATCTTGAATATTCAGTTTGTTTTTCATTTCTATCACTTCATCAACACGTTTTCTCATTGAAACAAAAAACTCTACCAGCGAGCGGCTTTCCTTTTCCCACAGCAATCTAAAAATTCTTTCCATTCTTCCCAATGAAGATCTTTCACCTTGAACTCTTCAATGATTTCTTCATCTCCATCATCTCTGTAGATTTTTAATGTAGCTGGACCTTTATTCCTTGAAAGAATGCCAGCATTGGTGATTTTCCCAGGGGCTCTCCTATTCAGAACAATATGACAGTACTTGTCATATAATGCTTTCTTCTTCGTGAAGAGATCAATAACATGTTGATCAAAGCTCTTGATTATCTCAGCCTTCTTCTTTAACTTTTCGTGTTTCATGTTTTCTTGATACATTCTATCAAGCTGACGCTTCTGTTCGTTAAGGGATTCATCAACGATGTGAACATTTTGACCTTTTAAGTTTTTATACTTGATTTCCTTAACAGGGGAGGTCTGAATCTTTAGTGAGCCTTCATTAACAGTGGCATCAGGTTCTTCAAGCAAATTTTCTTTCAGCTGAGACTCATTCATTGATTTTTTACCAACTTTGCCATCATTTCGTTGAACTTCAGTTTCTTCCAAATTATCTTCAATCACTGAATCTTTGTCAACAGTGACATCATTTTCTTCATCTTCATTTACTTTCTCATTAAATTCATTCATTTGCTTTTTACCCACAACACCATCACCTTGTTGATATTCAGTTTCTACCACATGATTTTCTTGAACTACAAATACTTTCTCACTAGATTCATTCATTGACTTTTCCCCAACAGTGGCATCGCCTTCTTGAACTTCACTTTCTACCACCTCATTTTCCATCATTGGAGACATCATATCTTTCTTAGAATGAGCTACCTCCAGCCTTCCATTATCTTGTTGCTTGAGGTTAATTTTACCAAAAAAATCAGAGACTTTAAGCTGTTTACCAGATTCTTTTTTCTTATTCTCCATAACAACATCAGTAGAAGCGGATGGCATACATGTTAATGATTTGAGGCTAGCATTAAGAGCGTAGATAGCATTTTCCACTTTCTCAAGAGATAAAGGTATAGATTCCAAGGATTTATACTTAGAAACCTCATCAATAAAGTTTCCAACTTTTATTGGGAGCCCCAAAAGAGATGCTGGTACCTCCAAATTCTTGGACTCAATAGAATCAACCTTCTTTTTAACTTCAGATATGATGATGCTTAGTTCTTTAACCATAACAGGAACATCTATCATATGCTTTGGCAGCTCAAACTTTATCTTACTAACTGCTTCAGTTAGTTCCACAACTTTGCAACTGATCTCTTTATGCTGGCTTGATAAATTATTGACGTCGGTTGAAAACTTACCGTTGAAATCTTCACGTGTAACTAATTTGTCAATTTCAGGTTTAAGAGACTCCAAAAGCTTTGAAGAAATATCAGAAACAGATGGATAAGATGGGCGAGTTTTCAACAAAAGTATTTGTCGATCAGCAAACTCCTTTTCTTTCTTCAGCATTTCAATCTTAGATTCAAGATTGAGAACTTGATTGGATAATTCACTTATACGCTGAGACTTTGGTGAAGGTGGATGATCACAAGACATTTCATTTTCTGTTACACAAACATGATCCTCATCATTGTTAACTCCATGTGCCGGAGAACGCTTACTTTCATCATTAAGCTTACCTCCATGAGCTGGAGACTTGTAACTTTCATCATCAAGATTACCTTCATGTGCTGTACCCTTGCAATTTTCATCATCATCGTCATCTCCATGTGCTGGAGGCTTGTAAATTTCATCAGCATGTTTACCTCCATCTGCTGGAGATTGGTTATTTTCATCAACTTCATAATCGTCTGAAATCATAACAAGTTCATCTTCATTATCAAATTTACCAATACTGCTATGATCAGCTGTATATTGAAGTAAAGATAATAATTGTTTGCGGTCCATCTCATCAAAATCAGATTTGCTATCATCAGAAATTTCAAAAGAAGCATCACAAAGTGAAAAATAATCAAATCCGTTCAAATTGTCTTGATGTAGATTCAGTGACTCAATGGAAGCACATTTGTTTATATTTGCTTCAGAATCAAATATAGGAACAGCTTTATCAACTGCTTCAGAGTCAGATTTCTGATGTTCAAATGCTTTTGTAATATGCTGGGATGATGATGACGCACACATTTGCCTAACAGGCTGTGCCTTAAAATCCAATTTAGGTTCCTGATGAAAAGTTATCAAATAATTAGGACAACATATACTGATATTTTTTTCAGTTGAAAGTATTGCTACATCTTTATGAATAGCTTAATCACAGATTTTGAAATAGTATGTTGGGATGGTGAAACAGGACAAAAACTAGTAATGACTTTAGGCCTGAGAACAAATTTCAAATACTCAAGTACTATACTGGGATGATGAAACTGCAAAAACACTACTAATGAGAATACCTAGAAAACAAAGTTTAGATTCTAAACTAATATTCTGCGCTGATCATAATAAACAAACCCTACTAATAATTTTGAGCTGATAAAATTATTCAAATTCTGAATGATAACTGCGGAGGCTAACCTGGGCCTTTTCCATAATATTTTGAATTGAATTTTGTTTATTCTGACTAGAAGGGTAACGTTTTTTAACCCTGCTCTTTCGACGACCCTTCTTTCCTACAGGCACTATTGAAACTTCATTTTGCACATCTTCAGATTCTGAGCTTGCAGGTGTACCAGTATGGTTGGTAGATATTTCTGAATTACAAACAGACATCATATGTTGGGTCAAAGGAGCTCCTACAGTTTCTTGTTGGGAAATTGAAAAGTAGTCATCGCTGAATGTGGGTGTTTCTATGATTGAAGAATTACTTGTATGGTATGAAGGGCCCATTTGGAATTCCATGACCAAGGATATGAACCTGGTATAGTTATCACCCCTGATCTTCTTCTTTAGCTTTTTTACCAAATCTTCATATATAATTTTCCCAAAGTCAATTGACACCCCATTAGCCAGACCATACATAACAATCTCATGCATTGAATTAATTTGATCATACCCACCAGTGTTACCTCCAATACACTGAATTATTAGGGTCATTAAGAGTTTCCAATTTGGTGCAAGTCCTCTCTTTCTAAGGGTTCCAGTTAATTTATCAGAGTAACCAATTTGGCCAAAGAAAAGTTTAGTAACCTTACCATCAGGATTTGCTTCATATTGTTGATGGCGTTTTAAGTAATCTGCTCCTATAGCCTTTCGAAAGGAAGACAAATCAAATTCAAGATTAGTAGTACCATTTTCAACTGTGAATTTGATTGTGTTTAATGCGGTGACAGTGGCAGTGTACCAGAATTCCTTTAGATAACTCTCATACTGGAAAGAAGGTTTCAGGGTGAATGTCTTTCGAAGGCAACATTTTTCAACAAAAGTGAGTACATCTTTAAAGAATTCTTTGTTTTTCGTTGGGTTGAGGTTGGCAACGAAATTATTAGGTTTAATCTTGATGTCATTTAGTGAATGAATCATTTCAACCGCTTTTGGAAGTTGTTGTGCATTTTTTGGATGAATAACACTTAGGGCAAGAGGTTGGGTTTCATGATTTGATGAATTCATTGAAGTTTTACTGATGATTCTTTTGTTAATGTTAGAAAAACGTTTTTGTTAAAATGTGAATGTTGTTTTAATTGAACAAGATAATCTGAAAGTGTAATGGATCAACCCGGTTTTATCAAATACACCTTTGGGAAAAACCAAACCCGTATGGTTTGCTACACACACGTTGACCGGGTCACAATTCATTTTAAAGTACTATTTTATTATTATTATTATTATTATTATTATTATTATTATTATTATTATTATTATTATTATTATTATTATTATTATTATTATTATTATTATTATTATTATTATTATTATTATTATTATTATTTCAAAGTACTATTTTTAATTAAAAAGGTAAATTTAATATGTTAAGGGTGTGTTTGGTTTTTATAGGTTTGTCTTTTGGATTAGGATTTGCCATAGGGTTAAAAGAAAGTGACTAAGAAAAAATATGAGATTTTATTAAAGCTCGTTTGTTTTATTCATTTGGGATGAAAACTTACTTGAAATTATACTGTAGTTATTATAATACTGTATTAAAATAACAATATAAAGAGTGTTGACGCGCATTCAAAAAACATGATTTGTATAAAAGCTTATTTAAAAACATGAGAATGAAATAGAAAATAGTCAAGAAAATAAAATAAAATAAGAAAATAGAAACCTTTTTAAAAAAATCATGGGTAGGATTCATATATGTCCTAGTTTTTGAGATTGAGTCCTGAATAAGAAAGGCTCACAAGTTAGGAAATATATAGAAAAATCATTGCATTTTCTTACCATCTTTTAAATCGTCACAAAAGATAAAACCTCTTAAAAAACATCTATTTAATTGCATTTAATTCAAAAACGCCATTCACAAATCGAGCATTTTCACACCTCAACATATGCCATTCCTTAAGTCGAGACATTGGCATAATGCATAGCGTGAAGGTAACATCTTATGTGATTGTAACACCTTAGCTCAGCCATGGCAAGCCTTTTAGAAACGTGTGTTTAATTATGTTATACTGTATATCATTAAATAACATATCAATATATAAATATCCGAGTTCCATCTAAAAGTATGGATGTTTTAGCAATATCATTAATTATTTTAGTTTACATGCTAGGAAGGACCTATTTTTTTTAAGAGGGTTTTACACAAAACAAATGTTGGGCTAATTAAAATTACATCGTAAGAAAGAAAGTAAAAAAACAAATTAGCGATTGCACATACCACTAAAAAAGAGTATTTTGGAATGTCATTTTGCACTTCATAACTAAAAATTAGGTGTAGTTCGTACCACACCCGACATATATATGGATCCGTCCATGATAACATTATGTATTTTTTACTAATTACCTGTTATTATGTTATTAATCATAATATTGGAATTAAGATTTTAATATATTTCCTAAACAAAAATATAAATGATAAGTATTAAATAAAAAAAAATAAAAACAGAAACAAAAAGAGACAAAAAAAATAACGATAAAATAATTACATGTAAAACGTAATATATTAAATTTAAAAAAAAAAAAAAAAGTAGGGTCAAGTAAACAAGTAGTTTAAGAATGTTGCGAATAATAGTTTAAATGATGTTGAATAATAAAGTTGCGAATAATAGTTTAAATCATGTTGAATGAAAAATATAAAGAGGTTTTTAGCTTAAAAAATACATGTGATTATTTAATTTTCAAATGTTCCTTAGAACCACAAATAAGCATAAGAAAATATATATTATTTGGTGTTATTATATTTTTGATTTCGATATTGAAAAATAGAACATACTGTTTATCTGAAAACTTTTTGTTAGTTTTCAATTTTAAGATGATCATTGATGAATTTAGTATACAGTGCACTCATTTCCATAGATTGGTAACTCCTTACTTTATAACACTGTTGGGATAATGTTTTTAGTGGTAGTTAGATAGACATTCTGAAGTATTTTCAAAGTTGTAATACTATATATTAACTCAATTTGAGTTAAACCATGTTAAACCAAAAATGTTTTTATATGTTAACAAAGATGAATTTTTAAACATAAACTAATATAAAGTTAATGTGTGTAAACTTTCAGCAACTATGTCAACACAATTCATAATGGAGTTGATTCCAAACGAAGACATTCAAGTTTTGGTAAGTTTGTATTGAATTTATAATGAAAAAGTATTGATTGTGACTTTACTTTTTTTACTAAATTTATATTGAATTCTTCATGCACTTTTCCGTAGGTTCTACCAGATTATTTCCATGCTCACTACTACAATAATAAGAACCATGTATACCTAGTTAATAACATGAGGCTTAAAAGAAAGGTTGACATAAACTACCGAGAAGAGACACATGAATGTGAGTTGTCTGGTTTACGATGGAGACGTTTTATAGAAGAAAGCAGATACATGAACATCAGAACTCTGCATTTCATAAAAGAAGGAGCTGATACATTTTATGTGACTGCATATGAAGAAAACGGAGGGGAGAGTGGGGGGTATGGATCTATACATACAAGGCATCGGATGGTTAGATGCACAGGTCTAGTTGGAGAAAATGAGAACATTTCTCCGGTAATAATATTTAATACTCTGTATTTAACAAACACTATTGTTTATTCAAGAAACTTGCAAATAATAACTTAGCTTAAATTATTTAACAGTGGTTTGATGAAGAATTCATTCAGGGTGATCTACCTCATCATTTCTATTTGACATATGCTGGTTTTGAAGTTCGTGTAAGGTTAAGACGGGCTATGATTCCTGGATTTCACGAAACTTATGGTTATCAGATTTACCGTCATTGGGATGATGTAGTGGCAGTGGCAGGGTTACTTGTTGGCGAGCGTGTAGTCTTGACAAAAACAAGAGAGAATAGGTTAAGCTTGATGAGGTTTGGACATAATGGATTCCAAATGAACCATGAGAACCATTTTCCAACACGCCTAAGAATTCTTCAAGGACATGCTGAAGGTGAAACGGGTGAGTTTTTTGTTTTTATTTATTTTTTTTTAAAGATTAAATGTATATTATAAAAAAGTTTAGCATAGATAAGGAATGAACAATTTATTTTGGTCATTGGGATATAACAGATGAGAGGCTTCTCCATAGTTGCAGCTGGGAAAATCATGAAGGTCACATGGACGAGGATACTACTTTCTACACAAAATTGTTTCCTTACGTTGTTGACAATGGCAAGCTGGTAACAACATTGACATCTATTTCCTGAATATAAATATAAACTTGATTCAATAAATTTTTTATTAGCAGATGCTTTTTAGTAACAAAGTTAAGAGATAATATATTCTTGTTGCAGACAATACCTTCACAGTTTGTTACTGATAATGAACTATTCACATACGATCATGCAATCCTAAGGAGAATGGGTGAAGAGAGGCGTGTCGTTCTGTACCGGGAAATTCACAAAGAGAATCCCACAAGGACAAACCACATGAACCTGTGAACCAATTGGAGGATACTGGCAGAAGATTGGCAGTTCAGGTTATACAAGATGATTCGATTCAAGCTGGTTGGAACTACCATAGATCCTTTAGCTGAAGTGGAGCATGACAATGACGATATTCCCATCTTGGTTCCTATTTTCGATGTTTGTTAGATGAAACTCGTGTGATGGTTTCACAACCTGGTACTTTTGAACATTTGACAGTTTAACTTTCAACTTTTGATAACAGTTTTTTGTGATCATGTGCATCCGCATGATACAAATTTTATTGTAATTAGGCATGCTATGATAAGCCATGGAACTTATGTAAACATTTAGTTTTAACTAATAGTATTATGTGCTATGTATCAGCCCCGGATTTGGGCCTGTGCAGGGTGGTCAACTGCACAGGTTCAGTTTCATGCCTTAGTTCAGTTGAGTGCCTTGGTTCAGTCAAGTGTATTGGTGAATAAACGAACGATGAACGAACATATGCAGAATCATTTAACTTAACTCAAATAGCAATTATCAAACACAATACCACAACTGATAACAACTACAAGATCATTTGTGATTGATAATTTAACAACACCTATTAACATTTATTATGCAACTGAAAAGAAATTTAATGATAAACTCTTAAGAATCTTTTCAAATGCATAGTTTCTATTCAAACTACGATTAACATCTTTCAACAATTGAACGTTTGAAAATTATACCTAATAACTGTGCGATTTCTATAACAGAATTCGTTGTTGAATTATGATTTGAATAACAGAATTCGTTTTATTCAATTTAGTATTTATTTTTTTAGGGTTTATGTGTGTTTTATGGATTTGAATTGAATCTAAGATAGAGAAAATTAATAATTTTTTATTTTTAATATACTGTGATATTAAAATGTTAAAGTATTTTTAATTTTATTTTTAAATGTAATGCGATAGTAAAGTTAATTTTATTTTTTATACTCTTTTGCGTTTTTGTGAGAAATGGTATGTACCGGTCAACGCTTTTTTAACAAGATACATGTAAACGTGACCAATCTTATTCAACGCTTTTTTTTTTATAGAACCGGTCAACGTTTTTTTTGGGTTGCTTATAAAAGGGCATTTCTCCCCCCTTTTCATTCAAACGCAAACCCTAATATCTATAATTCAAACTCTACCATTCTAATTGTTCCACTCTATTTCAATCTCCATCTTTGTAATTCGTTGCTTCTATCATGGCTTCAAGACCAAGAACCTCTGCTTATGCACTTGCGCGCACCCCTAACTTCCAAAAGTTAAAGTTTGCTGCTGGTTCTAACGAAATTGAGGATTGCTTGCATATAGCATTTGCCCAGGATGATGCCGAGAATGATCAGTTGTTAATGGTGCTTGGTGAGCAGCGAGATCAATTAGCTGTAAAGGTTAAGTGGTTAGAGAACTTGGTGGAAGAAGGGGAGTGTTTCTTGCCGTTCCACGAGCATGGTGACATTGGTTTGGACCGACTGAAAGAGACTTTGCAGAGAGAGAGGAAGGTGCTTGCTGGGTTGATCAAGGCTATTGATCTTGCGCGTGAAGGAAGAGAAGAAAAGAAGATCAATCTTTACTTTTTCGAGTGATGGGCTGGCCACTTGATGTGGTATATATTGGTTATCTTTTCTTTTTTTATTAGAAGTATCTATGTTGCTTAGGAATGCCTTTGCAAATTTCACTTTATGTATGGATTAGTTATCATGGAACTTTTTTTTTTGGGAATGATAACTGAAATGTAAAAACTTTGATGGTTGGTAATATAAATTTGAAGTTTATGTTTATTAGTATATTCTTTTTGTTATGGTAAATAATCGTAACTTTTTTTCTGATATGTATTGATGTTCATATTTTTCTAATTTTTTATATAATAAACATGTAATCGATAAGAGAGCTAATAGTTGCGCTAAAAAGCAAAGGCAGTCGCTAATCTGTGCTAAACCTAGGGCTGTAGATGGAATGTACATAACTCAGGTCAATCTAATTACTTGATAATAGAGTTTTGTTTTGATAATAGAGTTTTGCCATGGGTAGAAGAGTTTGAAATGATGTTTTATATTTAGATTCCTGCATCCTCTGTTGTTTTTTAGTCTGTGTTAGTTTCATTAGGTGTATGAAGCGGCTTTGGTTATCGGCCAGTGAGTTTTAAGAGTTTGGTCTGTGTGTTTTTTACTTCTTCTGAAAGTAACTATGGTAAGTATGTATTTCTTTTCATTTGTGTTTTACGGTAATAATTGAATCTAATTGTCTGTTTTTTTTATGTGATTTTTAGTGTTTTTGAATGGTGGATGACGCTGTGGCAGGCGACGAAGGTGAAATTCCTGTTTGTGTTACAAATTATGTTGACCAAACATCTTTTTAATTTTGAAGTGTGTGTTATGTTAGATATTTAGATATTTATTTTATGATAACTAGTGAAATGTTTTAAGTCATGTGACTGATTTTGTATGTGAAAATTTCATTTCACATACGTCACTTGAAAAGAAATACAAATATATGAGTTGCAGAGTACACAGAAATACAAAATACATGAGTTTTTTTTTATTTGTTTATTGAGATACCTAATCTTTTTTTCCTGTTTTCTATTCACATGAAGCATACACATACACCATGAGTCATTATCCGATCTGTACATTTGTAATCTTTTTGATATGTTCATTATTAAGACTTCTACTGTATTATACGCTAATGAAGTTGGTGCTCACTATTGTTATGTAAAAAGTATTTTTTATCTGTAAATGTTTTAGATTAGAAAAGTTAGTATTTAGTGGTAATAATAAAGATGTTTGCTTGACAATGAGAATCGTACTCATTCTCTATCATATAGTGTGCAGACGAATACAATTGATTAGAAAAGTTAGTATTTAGTAGTAGTAATAAAGTAGTTTAACTGCAAAATGTTTTCAATCAGTCATGTTAGTAGGTATAAAAATTCATAATGAACTACCCTTATGTTACATACCACAATATTTGATATAAACAAACATAAAGATAATGAATACAATGTGTTTTTTGCTAAAAGTAGTAAACATAAAGTTACAAGTTTATTTGATATAAAAATTCATAATGAACTTATGTTACATACCACAATATTTGATATAACTGCAAAATGTTTTCAATCAGTCATGTTAGTAAGTATAAAAATTCATAATGAACTTCTAGACAGGAATGAAATTTAAAAAATATTGGTGCATAGTGGATCAATCTACCCTATAAATATGTATTGCCATTAACATTGAATCACAAAAATTAAACTATTTCCTGTCCTCGTCATTCATAAACAACATACGTGTATTTATCGGAAGAACATTTAACTATTCTCGCAATCCGGCTTTGCTGATTGATTGGTATGTCAGTGTTGGAAAATCCAATTATCTATCAAGTATCTGAAATGCCATTCAACTACAAAAGCATGCTTGCATCTGAATATATTATCTTGAATAACCATGTCATCTCAGCAACACGAGATCGGATTTCATGTGCCTTCTTAGTCAGCTTGCCTTTTTGAATTATTCATTCAGTAAGGATAAGGAACAATTTTGACTCAAAAAATAATTCATTTATATTTCCATAGGTATTACTTTTCCATGTATTAGACAAAGAATTTAACATTTATTCACCATTGGCTTCGAATTTCATCGTTGTTGGACATGCACAACATAGCTAAACTTTGTCAGTTATTTTTCAAGATTTTGTAATAGTTCAAACCAACGAGTATCGCAATTTTTCAATTTAATTAGTTCATTTTTGTATTATAATATTAAATAAACTTATAATGATTGTATGTTGGTGCACTGTATCTTGAATGATTCTCTATCAGACCAAGTATGTATAGAAACAAAATATTATATGACCGAACGGAAATTTTGCAAATACATTTGATCGAAAGTATTTTAACTTAATTCTACAACCATGAAAAGTACCAGCCAACAAACAAATACTAGATTGAATCGGAAACAATTCATCAAAAGAAGGTACACGCTACAAACTAACAGCAACACTCAACAATTATTAGGATTGCAAAATATTGTTAGTTTAAAAACATTCCTCTAGCCTTTTTTTTTTTTTTTTTTTTTTTAATTATTAAAAAAAACTAGATAAAAATATGTTATATGAAACTTTAAAATTAAGTAAAACTAAGTGGTGTTTTTTTTTTTTTTTTTTTTTTTTTTTTTTTCATATAAGATAGAAGCCCAATTTTTATTAGAACAAAAAGTTATTAGCCTTTTAGACTTTTTAAAAAAGTAACTTTTTATATGTGATAAGAGTCCACTTGTTTTTAATTCCAAAAATTAGCCCAATATCGTTGTGACTAATATATTAAAAAATATTGTGATCGTTTCATATACCAAACACGCTGTATCACAAAATCATAAACTTCAATTAAAAATCAAATTAGATACAATGAGTCATCCGGTGGATTCTCTTAATTCTTCAGATAAAAAACAAACCAAAAAACGTAATGCGCGAATTATATAGTTTTGTTTCATCTTATTTCTTAACTTCTCATATTATTTTCTGACAATTTTTTAATTATTATTTTTTTCAGTTAGAATCTTTTTTTCAGGATCTACTAAAAGTAAAGTTCAAGGTTAGTTTTTAGTTAATATATCTTTTAGCTTATTATTTTTTAATTTTTATTTTAGAATATACAAGTAGATGTTATGATTTTTCTGCTTACGCTTATTATCTATTTGAATGCATGTTAAGTGTTTGATAAAATGTTTTGATCATATTTTAAGCAAATAACTAGCATTGAGTTCTTTATTTGATGAGGAATTGATATTATATTTTTTTTCAAATTTTTTTAATTTGAATATTTTGAACTCCGATATTAATTTTATTTTAATGTTTTTTAAGTGATAGTTAGTTAATCATTCTTATAACGAGGCATTCATACCTGTGCGATGCATACAGGCTGTATCTAATTGTTAATTGAGTGATGTTTGTGTAATTTGTTGAAGTGTAAGTAAGATGAAGCATCTAATTGAGACATGCCGCGTAATGTTTAGCTAAATAGTTATAAAATAAGTTGAATTAAAAGAAGCTTAAAGGTATACACCTCTATCAAAATAAGTTTTAACAAAAAATTGGCATTATACAACTTAATAACTGAATGCTTTTATAAAAACAGTGCTAAGAGTTTAGGCAATACTTATATTAGATAGCTTTCATGGTTATTTCATAGGAATAAGATTGGTCACGTTTACATGTATCTTGTTAAAGACATTTGCTATAATACTTAAATCACAATCATATCCATTTCCTAGAACGTAGGCTGCAGCCTTCATCAAATCTTTCGAACCCAAATACTCCCCTTTCTTTTGTTTACCATCACCTGGTGTCCTATGGATTTCCCCTAGTAGGGGACCAGCTACTGATCGCCCTGTTCATGACAAATCTTTTGGAGATGCATTATTGTTGCTAGTACTGGTAGTGGTACAACTAATGCTGCTGCTATAGTTATTTGAAATATTTTGAGAGTTCATTAGCAAAACCAATCACAAACAATGGGAGCACCAAAAGTTTCATTGTAGTGCCTTATTTATAGTTGCATTAGCATGAATACATGAACACCAAAAGCTTCATTGTTGTGCCTTATTTATTATTATTATTATTATTATTATTATTATTATTATTATTATTATTATTATTATTATTATTATTATTATTATTATTATTATTATTATTATTATTATTATTATTATTATTATTATCATTATTATTATTATTATTGTTATTATTATAATTATTAGTTATTTATTTATTTATTTATTTACTTTTGTAGACGATACAGTGATAAATCAAATAAACGCAGACGTATACAACTTTGAAAATTCAGAACAGCTTGAAGTTTCAAAAAGGATTATGTTATCTTATAAAAATAGAGCATCAACAGGTATTTTTTTTAATTATAAGCTATTGTAAATAAATTTATATCCCTAAAACTGATGTATTTGTGATAAAACTGTAAAAATATAAAGTCAGCTTTTTACTTTTTAAATCAAGTGTTGTTACTATTTAATCTTAATCTTATATGGTATTATGAAAGGTGAAGATAATTCAGATGGAAGGAACTATCTTCAAATGGTACAATCTGAAAAATCTAAGAAACGTAAAACTTTTATAGATCGTCTAAATGAAGGTAATCATTGATATATTTTTTTAAATCATTATGTCATTAGTTTTATATTTTTAATAAATTGTTACTTACTTTTTTATTAGGTGAAGAAGAATATTTATTAAAGCAGGATAGACGAAAAAAGTCAAAGGTTAACTATACTGAGATAGATGATGCTGTTGAAGGTATGGTAATGATTTAATGTATGTTATATATTGCATTTTTTGATATCATATATTAGATTTCCGTAATCTAAAATTTAAATAAATGTAAACTACAATTACATTATAATTAAGTAATCTACAATTACTTAGTTTTTTTTACTTATTATTTTTTATTTTTAATTTCTTATACAGAAGAACGTAATGAAGAAGACGAGTATATTTTGTCTAATGATGATGAAGATTCTGAAAATACTCATTTGGATACAGAAAAGGAAGTGAATGTTGTCAAAAAAAAGATATCATCGAAAAAGAGTATGTTTTAATAAGTTATTTTAAACTAGACACACCCCACATCCCCAACATTATTTAGTTTCTTTTAAACTCCAATATCTATGTACATCGTTTTTTTTTTTCAAACACTTGTGTAATAACTAGCTCAAATTTGAGATTCAACATTTAATAGGATTGTAGGCTGACTCAAATTTCTTTCCGATTTAATGAGCTTATTCTCAAAGTAGGCAAATTTCTTTTCGATTTAAAAAATTACTTTTAGCTACTTATATATTTAGTGATTATTATAGATTTTTTTTTTTAGTTTGCAGATTCAAAAAATACACATATTTTAAAGTTATTTATTTTCATAACTAAGAAACTTTGAACTTTGCTTTATTAATCTCATGATTTTGACTATCTTGTAGCTGCAAAAACAACATACCTTATTTTCAAAATCAAATAATTATTAAATAACACTAAATTTTTCAGGAGAATTAAGTACAACAGCTTTGGATAACAATGTGTCTGTTAGGAATGATGTTGTTCGTAAACAAAGGAAAACGCTGACAAAGAAGGGTAAAGTTTATCTAGAAACTGAAGAAAGTATAGATTCAACTGATCTGAGAATAAGAAGTGCTCCTCTAAGCTTGTACGATGCAGTGAAGCATATAGTATCAGTTCCTTGTCTTAGACAATATGTTCGAGCATTGGGATTTGCGAAGATTTTGAATCTAAATATTTCTCTTATACCGTCAAATCTTGCATATAAAATCGTAGAGTGCTACAATGTTGAAGAATAGACACTGGTTCTTAAAGGACACGAGATTAAGATTACAAGGGATTTAGTGCATGATATTCTAGGTTTTCCAAAAGGAGATTTACGAATTAATTTTGCAAAAAGGACATCTTACAAGAAAATCAAATTGGATCTTCAAAGTTTTTGGAAACAATACTATGATGCAGATGGAAAACTTATCGTGAAAACTAAAGATAGGTCTTTTTCCACAAATCTGAAGGACTTCATTCTTGCAACTAATGAAGTAAATGATGTTTTCAAGTTAAATTTCATTATTTTATTGGTCAGCACAATGATATCAGCATGCAAGGGAGGAGAATCAAATATGAAATTTTTAGAATCTCTTGCTCAGCATTATGATAGCATTAATAGAGTTGATTGGTGTGGTTTAGTGGTCGATTCTCTAGCTCTCAATAAACATGATGTAAAGAAAAATTCTCGGAACGACCAGTATTGTGGTCCTATAACTTTTTTGACGGTATGTTTCTATTTTTAAATATTTTGTATTTCAGTAAATTTTATACTTATTTTGATTTCAATTAAATCTTTTTTCCACAGTTGGTGTATATCAGATGGCTCTTCAGAAGAAGCAAATCAAAAGAAGATGTCCTGCTATATTGTTCAACAGAGTTGTTGAGAAAAGTAGACTCTGAACATTTACGTCTAAAAAAACTTTGCTGAGTTTTTTATCTGATGATCAGTTCTTCTTCAGAACCAAAAATAATGAGGAAGTAGATGAAGCAATACTTGAATCTCCTGAACCTTTATTAATACAGAACACAACAGTTTCAGAAGATGAGTGCCAATATTTGAATTCTGGATTGAATCAAATATGTGAAAGTTCAAGAGTTAATGAATCAAATGATGTTGATAATTCATTATTACCTGAAAAAAATCATTTCTCTCCTGCTGATAAAAACTTGGTTGATCATCTTCCAATTGATTATTCAATTAATGTTGATGACAACAATTTGGTTGATGATCATATTGATGAGGTATTTAATATTTTATGTTTATTATAATACTTAAATTTTAATAGTTGTTACTAAAACTAATTTATGTTTTTATTACCAGGTTGACGAAACTCAGAATGAGTATTTTTCAAATAATGATCAAATCAACAATTGGATATCTGTTTCTAGAAAAGAGGTATTAAATGAATTATAAACATATGTTATATTTTTAAAGTTAATAATTGATTTTTGAAATTATATATATTTTTTTATTTTTTATTTTCAGTATGATGAGCCTGAATTATCTGAAGAGAACGAGTTTTCTGATGTTCCTGTGCAAGAGGTTTTAATTTATTCTAGTTTATATATTAATATTTCTATCATTTTTTTTATTTAATTTATATATATATACATATATACATATATATATATATATATATATATATATATATATATTTAAATTACTAGTTTGTGTTTTTTAATCTAGGATAAAAATTAAAGTGCGGTTGAATATTCGTTGTTTACAAGTAATGATAAAGTTGATCAGCTTCAGGTTAACAACTTTGAATATTCAAAAGATAAGCAACCTGAATCACCTAATGTTAAGGTAAACGTCTTTATTAATTAAAATAATTAATAAACCAAGTTGTAGTAATTAACAAATGAATAACTATTTTTTATTATCTGATTAAATTTTGCAGGAAGTAATTTCTGATTTGAAAAGATGCATCCATAACTTCTCATCCTATGATGATATTCTTTCGAAAGACGAAGAAGTTGTTGCATTTAAAAACCAGCTTTTATCACTTTTGATTGGGAAGGACAAAAGTGATTGTGTAAATAAAAGTGATTGTGTAGTTTCAGATGATCCTGTTTCTGATACGTGTCGTGTAGATACTTCTGAGATAGTTGTTAATGAAGATGCCCACAAGCCAGATAATTATGTTTGCCAAGACAATGACGTGACTAAAATTGTATCTAATGTGTTGGAGGATATTGATCAAAATAATGTAGCTTCTCCAAATACAAGGTGCTTTGGAAAAATTGATGTGTCAGCAAAAGGATTTAATGAGCATGAAAACATTGACACTGACATACCGTATGTACAACCGAGAGATGATTCAGAGAATTCATTTCATTTGGAAGGATCTGATATGAAGATGGATCTTGATACAAATATTGATGATGATGTCACAGAAGTTGTTAACCCGTGTCAACATGATTCTTCTCTTTCAAATGTTGGTTCTTGCAGTATTCGATTATCTGAGGATGACAATTCAAACTTTAATAATGCTGAATTGAATGCAGAAGATAATGTTGCAATGCATGATGAATTAACTACAGGTTCTGAAAAGTATGACTGTGTTGAAATTCAAGAAACTGTTTTGTCTGAAAAAGAAGTTACTGAGAATGCAAACAACAACACAGAAAATGAAGTTGTAGTTGAAGCACGTGCCTGTGAAACCAAAATGGAAGTTTCTAAAACTCAAGACTTTACTGCCTTTAGCGAGTCCTGTACTCTTGTTTCCGAAGAGAAAGTTATTGATGCTAAAGTTAGTTCAGTTGCTACTCAAGATGTTATAGAACAAGTAGGGAATGAACTCACAAAGGAAGTTTTAGATGAAGCAGCTGCTTCATTTTCAAAAACTCAAGTTGTTACTGCATTATGCGAGTCTCATGCTAGCACATATGGTGTTATTTTAAGTAAGCAAGCGGAAAAGGTTGATAAAGTCAGTGAAGCAAATGAGAACAAAGGTAAACCAACTAAATGCAATGGTAATTCAGCAAATTTATTTCATTTACAAGGTTCTAAACATCATAATAAGGTGAATCCCTTTGATGTTATTGCAGAACTTGTTAGTGCGTTTCAAGATGATGCTGCTCCTTCAAATGTTCAATTTTGCCATATGCACTTATCTGAAGATGACAATTCAAAAGATAATGTTGAAATGCATGACGAATTGTGTAACAATTCGCATTTTCAGGATAATTACTATTCCCGGAAAATTTCACTATTCACTTTTACTATTCATTTTACTATTCATTTTTACTATTCATTTTCCCGATATTTTCCCGAAAGTTGATTTTTATTTCATATTCTCGAGTGATAAATCATTTCCATGGCAAATTAAATGTTTGACATTCATAAGCTCATTTTCATGAAAGTTATTAAGCAATTACACGTTTTAGGGTAAAACGGCATTCAGAAATTCTACGCACAACGAAACTCGACCGCGTTAAGTGACCCCGCATCGGAAAAATGTTTGACACACTCATGATTTATTTGAGAATAAATCATGACTGTGAAAAACGTGACCAAAATAAGCCTCGGCCGTGGAAAAACTGGAATTTTCAGTTTTAAGCGTTTTTACTCAGCCGTAACCTTAGCCTATACCTGCACCGCATTTCTAAGACGATTTAAGTTTTCAACTTATTAGAAAAAGTCAACATATTTTTCCCTCCTCCATTGACCAAAAATCATCCCTTGATTTTATAAGTCATTCCTTGATTTTTAGGCTTACGGTTTGATGTTTAAAAGACATTTAATACCAACCGACACTAGACTGAGCCCAGTCTAGACATTATAAGTCTTTTTAAATCATTTATATCCTATTAGAAAAGTAACATTTTACTTTTCTCAATTTTACGCAATATTCGTACATTTTACGTATTACGCGTTTTAGACCCGTGTTTCCAGTTTTAGCAGGGTTTTACCACTCAAATGGAACCTACCACTCATTTTATATTTTATTATGGAACATATGGACATGTTTATTAATATTTTCAAATTCCATAATTTTACGACACCCGGTTTTACGTTTTGAGGCCTAATCATTTACGGTTGGCATTTCCCGGAGTCAAAACTCATCCAATATCTTGGATAATATCAAGCAAAGCACACCTCACCCTCCCTAGCTTATTGAAACCGCCAATAGGGGGGGGAGTCACCTTGGTGTGGCTTGATCTTGTCCATTGATTCTTTAGATCATTACAAGTGTCTTAACTAACCATGGTTAAATTCTAACCCAATATATGGTTAACTATTCTTCCTACCCTATAAATACCAAGCTAAACACATGAAATTCCTTGCACCCTCCTCTCTTTATCTATCAAAGTCCTAAAACCCTAAGGCACTTTTCTTATATTTTGTAAGAAAGTTAACTAGTTTTTGAAAGAAAACTAGTGTTTGATCTTCAATCTTGGAAATTTTCTAAGAAAAGTTGTTATAACTTTAAAGTCTCCTAAAAGACGTAGTTATAATCTTCAAATAGCTTCGGACTTTCAAGAAGGCGTCGTTATAATCTTCAAATAACCTTGGTTTATCAAAGATTGCAAAGAGTGAAGATAATCAATCAAAGTCCTATCCTTACTAGTTACTTCCTTTCTTAGAAAGCCCAAAGTTGTAAGCAAACCCTAACTTACCTCATGTTAAATATCATGTTCATGTTATTTACATACTATTCTTGCTATATTATGTCTTGTATGCATGTCCATGATGTATAAAAATGAGTAAAACATGTTGTTATAATTGATTGTTAAGATAAGTTACTAAAACAAGTAAACTAGTGACTTTCTTGGTAAGACCTGATCAAAATGGTAAAAATATGATATTGGATTATTACATATTGTAGTAGAGGACCTAACAAGGAAACGGTAGCAATTTGAACCACCTAAAAAGAGTATACGAGTCAAAAGTTATGGCGATTTGAAGTTACCAAAACTTTCCGGCAAATCTGCCAAAATAGTTTCTGTGACAGAACCTAAAACACGCAAAAAGAGGCCTTTCTGGTCCGTTTCATGAAAAAGTTAAAACATGAAAGTTGTCCGGAATCACGTTTTCGTTCAGGAACAAAGAATCTCGAGCGTTTAAAACGCTTTCCGAGTGAGATATTTCTCAGTTTCTTAACAGCTATTTACATATATATAAGTCACTATATATTGGTTATACTTTAAAAGGAACAAGAGGTCTTATGACCTATAATCAAGACCACCACCATGGCTAGAGCAAAGGTTGTGTCTCATGACCTTGGAACAAGGACCAAAGGTCATGGCTAGGCCATGACGAAATGACCATGTAAGATTACTTAGGCGTAAACATGAAACAAGGAATTAGGCGATAACTTGAACAAGCAATTTGGATCTACTTCACTTAAAAAGGAACCATGAGATATTACAAAGAGAAAATAGTCATACAAGACTTATGAAACTACCCCTAATAACAATCTTCATGTACTAATAAACTTTCCTAAGTTTATTCAAATATCGGACATGTAACTTTTCGGATCGAAACTTATATCTATATATTTTATCAACTACTACGATAGTAGGGAGCCTCATGTGAGGAGTTCATTATGTAAGCCGTCGAGATGAGTTTTGGATTTACGAATTAAAGTGTCCTGGCTCCTCGAACGCTTACTAACGTGACTTCTGAATTATGTCGGCCCGAACGGTAGTAAACGATATATAAAACATACATGTTTCATGAATCTTTTCTTTCAAAGACTTACAATATACATCATACCACATCATGGACTAGATGCAAGATATATATATAGGCACTTATTCATATTCTTTGCTCCGATCCTAAGTCGCAACATTCTATTATAGGTTGCTCGTAGAAACCTTCGCGATTCGACCATCTCATTCACTACTCACTACATAACTTAAGGTGAGTTCGTAGCCCCACTTTCTATTGTTTAACTATTTTACAAACCCATGGGGGGAATACATGCTATTATTTTTCTACTCGAACACAATGCTTTCTACTGTATGATACCCGACTATGTTTTATTGTCACTAAGTAACGATTGCCATGTTCGAAGTCCCTATATCATGAACCATTAGTCACTACCTATAGTGAGCGTGAATATTGTGAATAGATCTATTGGGATTGACGGATCCCATTTGTGTTGAACAACGACGAGTTCACACAAATGCACTATATTTGAGATTTAGCGGTATAATGGCAAAAGTACCTTGATAGGGCTTCTATAATGCCAATTTTGTTGGTTCGATGTTAATGTTTTGGTTGCATGAGCTTAGTGAAATAAATAACGATTTTGTTTTCTAACTATGAGTGTGAGTCTATAGCTCACACTACGATTATTGTGTTCAAGCGATTTAACTAAACTCTACGAATTCCACTCAACCTTTGTGTTGACCTCTCAAGCATGTATTTCAGGTTCATGACGATCAAGGATGGTACGGAAGGGCACGGATACTCAAGAGGGCTATAAATTTTATTATCATTCAAAAACTCATTTAATGTAAATTGTAAACATGGAACCATCTGGGACCTCATTTTGTAATCTCTGATATTTATACAATTTGAATGATAAATCTTTTAAAACGACTCAATTGGAGTTCGTTTTCTATTATTGTGACTATTGTGCCGTCAAGTAACACCCAGTTCGAATTCCGCTGCAACCATGAATTGGGGGTGTTACAGATTGGTACCAGAGCCATGGTTATAGAGAAACGGGTCTAATTGAGACCTAAACTATAACTACAATTACAATCAAATACATTTTTATAGCCTTCCGCTCTTCGTGCCTTCCATCCTCCAGACGATTATGGACTTATTATGCAGGTTATGCTACATAAACATATTAGTATATTGCTATATATATGCTTGCCATATTTTGAACACTCCCCGTAAACGATAGAATTATATTAACATTGTAATTCTTCTTATAGAAATCATGTGCGTACCCACTTCTTCCGATTATGTGCCCACTCTACCTAATAACTTCCAAGTCTTACCACCCTCACCCGAGTTCGGATTTGACTTTGTAATTGCCTTCGCTTCTGATGACGAAGAAGAACCTTTCGAAGATTCAACCGACGAAGAAGAGGATGAACCAATGCCAACTAATTTTGCGTTGAATATTTCTAATTATTTTGAACAAAATTGGGTTGAGGCAGACTCCGAGGAGGATAATGAGTATGAATATGTACTAGAGCCATTACCACCACCACTATCACTTCCCTTTGATATCCCTACATGTGATGATTTGGATCACTCATTATGGATCGTACCTCGACCACCATTGATCCAACAAGAAAGTCAACATGAAAACTACAGCTTCTCAAACTTCATCGACTCGTACCTCTATGACACACTAAACCAAGAAGTTGCCGATCAATCAGTGCTGCTCGGACCTTCTAACCCACAATAGACTAGTGTGATGATACTAGTTAACTTTTGTACTACTAAACTGATTAGACTCAGTTAGTAAATGTTACGAAATCTATGTAATAACTAGCGATAGTAAAAACGTTGTAATTACTAAACTGAAAGTATCAGTTAGTAAATTTTGAAGAAGCTTATAATAGGTTTCGATTTTGTAAATCAACCAACGTTGTACGAATAAAACTCTTGTTTTATATACTATCATGTGTTATGCTTTTAAGTTTCAAACATTATTATCCTATCATTCTTATCAAAAATTGTGCTCATCTCACAACTCTCTAATTACAATGTATCTTTTGAACAATAGAATCATGGCGCCAAAGAAAAAGACACCACCAACAATGACGCAAGCTGCCATCCACAAACTGGTAAAGGACAGTGTCAATGCAGCACTTATCACGGAACGAGCAGCCGTAGCTGCAGCAGCTGCCGAAGCCGCCACAGCTGCTGGTACTGCTGATGCTGCAGCAGCCGCCGAAGCCGCCACTGCTGCGGAAGCTGCTATAGCTGCAGAAGCTGCCAGAATTGCCAGTCTTAACCTTGGAGGACCAAACTCAACTACCCCTCCGGTGATCAATGTTGCTACAGTACCAAAGGGTTGCTCATTCATTTCCTACTTGAAATGTGAACCCATCAAATTCAAGGGTACTAAAGGAGCTGTAGGTTTAACCCGCTGGTTTGAAAAAGCGGAGTCGGTATTCTTGGTCAGTAAATGTACTGAGGATGATAAAGTTCAGTATGTCACGAGTACTCTGTTGAATGAGGCATTGTCATGGTGGAACTCAATTGCTCAACCCATGGGCATTGAGAATGCCTATAAGATTTCGTGGGATAACCTGAAAAAGATGATGATCAAGGAGTACTGCCCTCGCAGTGAAATACAGAAGTTGGAGGTTGAATTCTGGGATCATACGGTTAGGGGAAATGATATCATAACCTACAATCGTCGATTCCAAGAATTGAGGATACTTTGTCCAACAATGGTTTCCACAAAGGAAAAATTGTTGGAAAGGTATATCTGGGGACTTCCATCAAGCATACAAGGGAATGTAACTTCGGCAAATCCAAAGGAACTTGATGAAGCTATGCGGATGTCCCGCAGCCTCATGGACCAAGTGGTACGAATGACAGAAACCCGAAAGCAAAACAACCTCAACACCAACAACAACACCAACAACGCCAGCAATACCAATAACCCCAACAATTCCAACTACAGTAACAACAATAACAATAGGAACAACAACAACAAGCGACCATGGGATGGTAACCATGGAAGTAACAACAATAACAACAACAACCAAACTCAAAACAACAACCAGCAAAACAAAAGACAAGAGACCGCAAAGGCTTATGTGGCTGCACCAACTAGAGGCGCAGGGTATACCGGGAATGCTCCACTATGCGATAAGTGTAACTTCCATCACTCGGGTCCTTGCCCAGCTAAGTGTCGCAACTGTCAAAACACTGGACACCTTGCCAGAGATTGTAGAATCAAGGCTGTAGCTACCGGTAGCAACACACAACCGATAGTTATATGCTTCGGGTGTGGAGAAAGTGGACATTACAAGAACCGATGTCCCCAAAACCAAGGTCAACAAGTTGAAGACAACCAAGGGTGAGCATATATGATAAGAGGAGAAGGAGCTTATCAGAATCTCAACAACACTGCAGAACAATGAAGTTTAGAACTTAGCAGTCATATTTATTTATGCACTCTGTTGTACTACGTGTATGTCATCCCTAGTAATGGGAGTTTTATGACTTAAGAATATTTACTGTTCAATAAACAAATCTTTGTGATAATTCTCATCTATTGTACTTTCTATCTCCAAACCAATTTGATTGTTTAGCGGACTATTACCATTCTATAAGATTTACCCAGTTATCTTATAAACCATTCAACAAATTTTACTTCAAGCTATTTTGTTATCACTTTATTGTTTCACATCATTTTACTCCAAGATATTCTACCACCATCTTAGAAAAATCACTTTGTTGATACCACCCTATAAATCAATATCATGCCTTCATTTCCAACTTTCATCACAAACCACTAAATCTCAACATACCAACATGAAGAACACAAAGCTCCTTAACCTTCTCACCATCATCATCTTCACAACCCTTAATCCCACAAGCTCACTTTCTGATCTTGATGCACTTTTAAAGCTTAAATCATCCTTAGTTACACCACAAGCAACCTCATCAGCTTTACAAAATTATATACCATCTAAAACTTTTAAGAAACACAATACTACGTAACTAAACCGATAATCACATTATCGGTCCTAAATTATACATAGCCTGATCACCTATGTCTAATTCAGGAGGGATCATGTTATGCTGGGAGCAGTCACCCGTATGTTTTCTTAGAAACAAACTTCTCATAAGTAACCACACCTCTTCATCGACACCACTCCAACGTATAACACACACAGAACTTCGGGACGAAGTTCCCCGTAAGGGGTAGAGACAGTAACAACTCGCATTTTCAGGATAATTACTATTCCTGGAAAATTTCACTATTCACTTTTACTATTCATTTTACTATTCATTTTACTATTCATTTTTCCCGATATTTTCCCGAAAGTTGATTTTTATTTCATATTCTCGAGTGATAAATCATTTCCATGGCAAATTAAATGTTTGACATTCATAAGCTCATTTTCATGAAAGTTATTAAGGAATTACACGTTTTAGGGTAAAACGGCAATCAGAAATTCTACGCACAACAAAACTCGACCGCGTTAAGTGACCCCGCATCGGAAAAATGTTTGACACACTCATGATTTATTTGAGAATAAATTATGACTGTGAAAAACGTGACCAAAATAAGCCTCGGCCGTGGAAAAACTGGAATTTTCAGTTTTAAGCGTTTTTACTCAGCCGTAACCTTAGCCTATACCTGCACCGCATTTCTAAGACGATTTAAGTTTTCAACTTATTAGAAAAAGTCAACATATTTTTCCCTCCTCCATTGACCAAAAATCATCCCTTGATTTTATAAGTCATTCCTTGATTTTTAGGCTTACGGTTTGATGTTTAAAAGACATTTAATACCAACCGACACTAGACTGAGCCCAGTCTAGACATTATAAGTCTTTTTAAATCATTTATATCCTATTAGAAAAGTAACATTTTACTTTTCTCAATTTTACGCAATATTCGTACATTTTACGTATTACGCGTTTTAGACCCGTGTTTCCAGTTTTAGCAGGGTTTTACCACTCAAATGGAACCTACCACTCATTTTATATTTTATTATGGAACATATGGACATGTTTATTAATATTTTCAAATTCCATAATTTTACGACACCCGGTTTTACGTTTTGAGGCCTAATCATTTACGGTTGGCATTTCCCGGAGTCAAAACTCATCCAATATCTTGGATAATATCAATCAAAGCACACCTCACCCTCCCTAGCTTATTGAAACCGCCAATAGGGGGGGGAGTCACATTGGTGTGGCTTGATCTTGTCCATTGATTCTTTAGATCATTACAAGTGTCTTAACTAACCATGGTTAAATTCTAACCCAATATATGGTTAACTATTCTTCCTACCCTATAAATACCAAGCTAAACACATGAAATTCCTTGCACCCTCCTCTCTTTATCTATCAAAGTCCTAAAACCCTAAGGCACTTTTCTTATATTTTGTAAGAAAGTTAACTAGTTTTTGAAAGAAAACTAGTATTTGATCTTCAATCTTGGAAATTTTCTAAGAAAAGTTGTTATAACTTTAAAGTCTCCTAAAAGACGTAGTTATAATCTTCAAATAGCTTCGGACTTTCAAGAAGGCGTCGTTATAATCTTCAAATAACCTTGGTTTATCAAAGATTGCAAAGAGTGAAGATAATCAATCAAAGTCCTATCCTTACTAGTTACTTCCTTTCTTAGAAAGCCCAAAGTTGTAAGCAAACCCTAACTTACCTCTTATTAAATATCATGTTCATGTTATTTACATACTATTCTTGCTATATTATGTCTTGTATGCATGTCCATGATGTATAAAAATGAGTAAAACATGTTGTTATAATTGATTGTTAAGATAAGTTACTAAAACAAGTAAACTAGT
>JARVZY010005807.1:0-15000 GCA_030686995.1 Artemisia argyi
ATCGGCCAATCACGCTATCCTTACCTTTCAACCAAGCCTTTCGATTCCGCTTCTGCAGCAGTATATAATCTCGGTCCCTTACCTTGATGCCTACAGCTCAACTTCTTTTCCAGTGATGTCAAGAATCTGCAAAATACTGCTTTTTCTTTTTCTTGGTCTCTTCTTTCTAAATGGCATCACGGCTACACGACAGAAAGCGATGCTGCCCACTCCGCCGAAAAAGGGGGCCGCTTTCTTCCCCCCCAAAAATGCCAGTTCCACCATCAGGGGCCCAGCAAGCAGCATAATTATGTTCCGGAGCGGTCCTTCATTCCAGCAACAGTAGTCTATGGTTCAAAGCGCCTTGTTCCATCCGGCGCGAATCCCCTCCATCACTAAGGCGCGCTCCGGCTTTCGAGCCTCCGCTTGCTCCCCTTATATGTGGACTTATTTCAAAAACTTTTATTTGATTTTATAAAGTAATAAAGACTAGTCCCGATTGATGGATGAATGCCAATCTCACTTTCTAATGTTATTGTCATGTTGATGCTATATTAAAGAATAGAATCTAAAAAAGTTTCTGAAAGTCCCATTCTTTATAATTGTCTTTCTCGTACTGTGTAAACGAACTTCAAGTCTGAATTGTGTACTCAAGAGGAAGCGTCACAGCCTAGGTTTGGGCCACCATCTCTCTCAATCTGTATTCATGAATGTTCGGTATAGGAAGCACCTATGTTAGTCTTTGGCTTTCCAGACAGAACAGACGCGTTAAGCAAGTAAGTCAGTCAGTTCAATGTCATATTAGGGGTTTGAAGCTCGGTAGCTAAGGAAGTGGGTCAAAGTAGGCTACTAAATCGACTATTTCAAGATACTTTTTTTCCATTCGTAGCATCTTAGAATAGTGCTTACTTTCCATTGAAAAAGACAATGCGAAAGAAGGAATAGAACTCCGAAGCTTTGATAACAAAAGAATATATGATAAAGGAAAACTTCTTGTGAGCCGAATGAGTCTCATAGATATCTCTTTAGCATCCTAGCCCAAAGACTCCCATCATGGGTGAAAGCGCAATCACAACTGTCCAATCTCGTGCTTAAAGGGTTTCGGGTTACTTGCTTTATTTTATGTCTTTCCTTCTTCCCTTCCTCGCTCAGGAAAGCTGTCCAATCGGTCTAACCAATCCTCTAGTTGAAGAGTAATAGGACGGTAAAGAGGAGCGGCCTCCGTGTTGGCAGAGGCCATTCAAGATATTCTGAGGCAGAGCAGTAGCACTGGAACTTTGGCGGCTAGCATTTCGACCTTTGGCAAGGCCAGAAGTCATCATTTCAACGGCAAACTCTATTCCCTTTTCCTATATCTCCGCTCTCGCTTCCATACTCTTTTTCCTATCTGGGATATCTCATTTGATCTCAGCAAGCCGCTTCACGCTCAAAGGGGCGTGAGAACTAGAGCTTCAAAAGAAGGCGTAGCGAGGGTTGGTAGTGTGGCCAGAGGCCCACTTCATCTGCACCTTCCCTTCTAACATAAAGATCTTTTCTTAATTCTTCTAATCCTGCCTGCTATACCGAGAGAAAGAAAATGGCTACCTTCTCATTTTTTTTTATCTGTCTTAGCTGGAGATAAAGTCGCTACATCCAGCTCATAGAGGACGCAATGACTCAGATTAGCTACTTATGCCTTTCTTTTCTATATTAAGATACGAAGGCTTCTTATTCCACAACAACGAAAGCACTTTTTCACTCTTTCATATACTAGGGGATTTCACTTGGAAAATAAAATGTTCCATACTAATGAATTCGGGTCCATAACCAAGGGTTCCAATTACGAGATCTTGTAGCAGAGGCCCTATCGATTAGTATTACACAGAAGAAATCAATTAGAGACACTAATACAATTAGATCCGCTCTTCATAGACAAACTTTGGATTTGCGATCCCCTGTAACTTACGTAACTCTTATTCTTATTCAACACCATCAACTTCATTTTTCACCTTGAATTGGTCAAAGGCAAATGATGAATATAAGGAAAGGAGATCAGAAAGGTAGGCGGACGACTTATAGTATAGGTCGGATGTTTTCGTGTAAAAGCAAACTCTCCAAATTGATGACCTCCTTCAGTAATCTTACACTCTTCCTCATTAAAGTGAGGAAATTTCTTGCTACTGAGTTTGCTATTAAGGAAGAACCAAGCCAACTAGTAGCACCTCCCCTATCGCTGACCTCCCTCTTTGCGACTTGCTTGATTGCGCTACGAACCAAAGCAACCTTGTGCTCTCCGTTTTGGAATAAAAGTTCAATCCGATTAGAGCAGACGTGGTATAATAGGGCTTTTGGTTTGGGGCTACGCACCTTGGTTCTAGCAGCACCATCTCCATACCTTCCTTCCGTATCCGGGGTGGGCTCTTTCATCGGCCTCTCTTGGAGTTGCCCGAGTGAAATGGAACGCTCTTCATTCGCAGGCAGTTACGGGGACTTTGCTTTTAGCTTTTAGCCTTCCTAGCTAGCCGACAAAGGTCGAACTTTCTTACTTCTTTATTGAAAGCGAAAGAGAAAACTGACTTACTGAACTTTTTTATTGAAAGGGTATAACTAACTGGCTGGCACCTTACGAAGTAGTATACTTATTTTGTTTAGTAGTAGGAGGCTTCACATACTCTTACTACTCGAGAGATAGGGTAGCACCCCCCATCCCGAAGTGACGAAGATGAAAAGTGCTTTTGCTAACTCTTTCTCGTCTTCAAAAAAGTATCAAAATGCAGTTATATAAGCTATCACTTTTTCAATTCAAGATCAGCTCATCGAAGGGAAAAGTGAGAGTATCAAAATGCAGTTATATGAGCATCGACTTTCTAATTTGCCTAGTGAGAAAGCCAGGAAAAGACATACAAACTCACTCTCCCAGAGGAAGGCAAGATTGATTAGGAGGTGGGGCAACTAGCTAGCCTTAGTAGTCAGGACGGAAGTCATACAACCTAGCTCCGGAGTTCATACATTTTTCATGCTTTCGGGCGGCTCACTCTCAATTTATTTAAGGTGCTAGCTGCTTAGCTTTACTAGAAGGTCGTTTTCTTTTCCGTCCTCGCACTATTGTACGCATTTCTCCCTGTACCTAAAAAAGTCTTTCTTTCACGCTGGAGCATTTGTAAGCGACGGGATCTTAGCAGCTTCTTCCCGAGTTGCATTAGATAAAGTGGATCTACGATCACGGGAACTAATCAATCGCTCTGTTCTGCCCCATAAGCATCTGGATGGTCTACGATCAGTGCTATTCGTACACCCTGCAGATTCTCTTTCACTAGATAGCTAGCAGGATGAAAGAAAGGTTTAGGATAGCTAATGACTGGGAGAGGGTGAAGGATAGCTAATGACAGGGTGTATGAAAACAGGTCAAACTAGGGAGAGGGTGTATGAAAACAAGTCAAACTTCAGGCTAGCAAGAAAGGCGAATAACAGCAACTGAATCGAGATATACGTACTTATCAACTGATCACAGCGCTTACCTTAGAACTTCTGTCTTTTCGCTGCCACCCGGAGTTCGGGATCTTGTCATGAGCATGCTCCATCTCAGTCTTTTTCCTTTCTTTATCTACGAGCGAGGATGATCTTCTTCATTCTCGTCCAAGTCCGAAAGCAGCAAGAAAAGGGGGCCAGAGAGATGTTCCTCCTTTGGCTCTGTTCTCTTCACGATGATTGGTCGGTTCCTTCGTTCCCTCTTTTTCAGTATAGAGATGTTCCCGCTAAGAAGAAGTGGAATGATCAGAAGAAGGAGGTGAAAGGCTTAACAGCGCCTGCCCAACTATCCGATCTTGTTCTTATCAAACTATTCCTTACTACAGGTTTTATGCAATTGTATCAGTCTATTTTGTCTTAAGAAGCCCTAACTACGGACTAATGGGCAAAGGAGGTAAAAGAAAGCCCGACACTGCTCACTGACCTCGTAAACTTTCTTGGAGTCATAGTGGCAAGGGTCGTGAACTCTACTAAGTCTGTTGAGAAGTTAGGTTCAAATCCAAGATAGGTATGGAATCTTAGTCAGTTGATAGGATATCTAGGGGTAAAGCACTGTTTCGGTGCTGGCTGCGAGAGCAGAACCCAATCGAGGCTAACCATGAATACTAGATATGACCTCAAAATCACAGGGTGAAAGCAAGGTAGACAATGGGGATAAGCTTCATCGTCGAGAGGGAGGATCACCAGATATGGCACTAAATGACCGCTCAGTTATAAAGGAGGTAGGGTGCTGAGACAGCCCGGAGGTTTGCCTAGAAGCAGCATCCCTTGCAAGAGTGCTTAATATCTCACTGATTGAGGTTAGGGAGAGGAAGTAAGAAAGCCTAAAGTGAAAGGGCAAGAAAGAGAGAGAAGTAGAGAGATACCTTACTGGGAGAATCGATTAGCTATTACAGTAACAGAACCATCCACTCTCCTATAGGCTAAACCCTCTTTGAATGATTATGGAGCTACCCTACTTCTCTTAATAACAAGCAGGTAGTTGATTAGAATTATTGTTATAAAACACCTCAAATAAGAGGACAGTCTCAACCAGTGCTAGAATAGCTTTACCCATCCGGGCTGAGAAAGTACAAGCTGTGAAGGAGAGGAATGAAATAGCTCAACTATAAAGGAGAGGAATGAAATAGCTCAACTATAAAGGATTGGAATGAATAAGCATCCTAAACTTTAGTCATTTTTTCTAGAATCCCTGACATAGGCCTAATGATACCACAGGAATTTCTGTCATACTCTTACAGACCTTCACTTTCTGCTGCTGACTAAGAAGAACCCACCTAGCTACTACAACATCAGCAGGGCTAACAGGCTAAAACATATGAAAGGTATTCCGGTTAGTGAAAATCAGATACTAAAATGTAAGGACTTTTCTCTTACTAATCAAACTGATACCATTAGATAGTGTAAAGACCCTTCATATGAGAACAAGATAGCACCATAAGACTGACTTGAGAGCCTTCGTAGGGAATGATGATAGCACCCAAGTTCAGCGAACGGGAAGCAAAGTCTCCATATCAACATTGAAGGCTTCGCAGCTATCCAGAAGACATCCTTACTCTATAGGGGTGCTAGCGCTTGACTAATAGAAAGTCAGGCTCTTCTTCTGTTCTACGAATCTAACTAATCTATACTACTACTAACTATAGTCAGACTAGGTCTTCTAGAGTGAACTACTATAGTATAGTTTATATATTTTGTGCTACTAGAACCATAAGCCGCACTATACTATACTTGACTGAACCTCCTTACGCCGGTGCAAATAAGGCAATAAGAGAGGACTGACGCGTCAGCTTCGAGGGCGCCTTTTCCTTAAGCATTTATTTCTCCATCTAAGGTCAGGGAGGAACCTGAGGGAAAAACCGCTTTCTTACCGGAAGAAAGAGGGAGCCGCCCGTCCCGGGAAACGAAGTACGCTTTGGTAAGCGAGAAGCAGCCAGGTATAGGGGAAGGGGCGGTGGGCTTAGTAAAGATAGTATATAGTTCCACTTGGTGAATAGTGCCTCGGCTCGGTTGAGTCATTTTTTTCGCTCGGCTCGCAGCGGACTTGTTCTAGTAGAAAGCAATTTTTCTCTGGGAAAAAGACATAAGATTTGTTCGCTAGAGCTCATCACTGAAGAATGGTGGCTTTACTTTTTTGAATTAGAGAATAACTTCTTCGCGTGAGCGGCGTACGTACAAGGCTGTTCGGACTCCCCCCCTCTTGTATCAGGTGCGTTGCCATCGTCTCTTTCCCCTTTGCCAGGTTACGCGGCATGGATTCGCCGATTGACGAATCAGATCTTGGCTCGCTGTCCCACCGACGAACCAGTCTAGAAGTCGAAAGGGAAGGCAATAGAAAGGGGTCTCCCTCTCTTTGTCTTCTTCTCGCCGCTTTTCTCGTCCATCCTGCCCTGCGCCGCTTACAGATTCAGTTGCAGGTATCTAAGCATCCATTAGTTAAGGGGGTTGGGGCGCGAAGCGCAAACCGCTCTTCGATCTCCCGGTGAGTTGGACGGGAAGAGACATAGGGGGTTATCTATGAAGCATTTGAATTGCCCCTTTCTTTTGGAATAGTTGAAAGTCCTCTTCTTAGGGGATTTTCTTTTTTCTTATCAACATAGAGTTGGAACTTAGCCGATGGACGAGTGGACCAGTGTGAAGCTTTAGTTTCGTTGCCGGCCAGAGCTCCTAGCCGACGACCGGCTACCCCTTTCGAGCTCAGCTGACCCCTTCTTGATTCCGTTTTTTCCCTATTTGAGATAGATGAATCAATGGAACTTTGATCCCCGGTTCCTGCTTGGTCTAATGTCTGGGTGCGTATGGCGGTACACTGAGAGCACCTTTCAAGTCGGCTGAAAAAGAAAGAAAAAAGGCTTTCGTCGTCTTTTTCCCGCTTTCACCTTCGATTGCGAAGGGCTTTTTTTCCGGTTTTCAATTCCTCTCCGGCGAGGTTTGAACTTCGCGTGGTGGGAAGGCCTTCACGATTCGCATCTTCCCGTCCAGCAAAGAAAGTGAAGGGGAGCGGACAGCGAGTTGGAGGACGCTGCAGAACCGCGTGATTGATCCATCTGCGCTATTCCCTAATTGAAGAAAGTTGTAAAGCCTTCAGAGCCTCAGTCCCTACCATTTTTTTGAAGAAAATGAAAGCTGACTAGCAATCGCTCGTTTTTCTTATTAGCATGGGATTGGATGTTAATAATGAAATAAAAACATATATATTAGAAGAGAAGGCAATCCCCGTGGAATTCCTATCGATTTCCGATGGATAACAATCCATCTTTCTCGCTTTCGCTCTTTCTCCCAATCAGTCGCGAGGGTTCCGGGCATGAGAACGCAAGTGCCGGAATCAAACAAAAGGTCCGAACGTCCGAGGACGAAAGAGAAAATGCTCCGCGGGGAAGTCGTTTCCATCTAGGATAGCGTATTCGTGCCGGTTAGACGTCGGCCATGAAATCCATCACTATACCGAGCAAATCATGGGCATTCACATCTCGGTCAAAGGGAACTGTGCGCGATTCTCTCGTGAATCGCCTTCAGCAAGGTATGGCATTCAGGGTCTTAACCCAGGGAGAAATCTTTCTTCATAGATACAAGACATTCGTTGCTGATCTAAAAAAGATCTTCTCCCGTGGGCGTTAGCGGACGTTTTTCATTTTTAACTCGGTCTTTACTTCCCAAAGCAAAGGTTTTTTTTAGGTTTACTTTGGAAAGGCGCTAAACAGGCCTATAGGTTCGCCTTTCTATTTATAATAGAAGAAGTCTAATATAATTAGTATAGAAGTATATATAATTAGCCAAATCGTCTGAAGCATGAACAGAATCGCCTTTGTTCCGAAGGCCTAGCGAGTTAAGCGAGTTCCTTTTTTCTTTTTTCAAAGGCAGTCCTTTTCTTTCCCCGGACCGATGACTCGCTTGTTCAGTACTGCTAACTATTATTGGAGAATTCCGTCCCCTTGGGACTACCAGTAGCTTCGGTTGTTGAATCTCGTGCAAGTTAGGTTGTGGTTGTATTGGCTGCAAGCGGAACGTAGGCGCTTTAGGTGTGTGTTGGCCATGCACTCTCGCGTCGTGTAATGTCGTATGTATGATAGAGGTGGTGTGGTGATTGACCTCAATGCTAATGGTTATCCCCAAGGTTCAACGAATGAATGAAGCTATGCTATGATCGTACCCGGATAGAGATGATAGTCTTCCTCTGATGTCTCCAAGCCGGCCATAATAGAATCGATAGGCGAAGCAGCCAATAGCAGTCTGTTCTCGCCTATCGATAGATAGCAGGTTGCTTCCAAGCTCAAACCATTTGAAACGGAATTGCTACTTTTTTCTTGTTATTGATAGAGTGGTATTCTCCGCCCCTGTCAAATAAAGTAGAGGGAGAGTCTTTCTCCAATGAGAATAAAGAAAGTTTTTGGGCAAGACAAGAAAGGAACTCGCCCTTTGACACCAAGGGATAAGAGCGGATTGCTGGCGATGACTTGGTGAAGGGAATCTATGAGAGAAGGTTCTCGACGAACCGGGTTCCGATCGAATAGAGCGCGGAGCCAACGAGTTCAGTCGAACAACGTAACGAGTCTAAGGGCGCTTGAAAGGAATGGACGCGCGAAGGAAAATGAAATATGAAATAAAAAGATGCTTTGGGAGTGTGAGATAGGCGGACGGGGAGTACGCAGCCGAACAACCGCAGGGGCTTCCAGCAGTGATAGCTGAACTAACCAGATGGGCCGCCCAAAACCTGGAGCTGACATTGAAATCGGAAATCAACGTCGGACCCCGGCTATCCGAAGAAGGCAGACTGAAGCGGAGGAGCAGAAAATGCAACACAACAAGGGGCGAACCAAAGGCTTGCGCGAAGGAAGAAGCGAATCAATCAGAATGGAGACAGGGAGGAGAGGTAAAAGATATATTTTCGAGCCTGAACATATAAGCAACCTTCTATCTGGCCTCTGTACCAGTAGTGGAGTGGCTTGCTATTTTCAATCAGAAAAGGAAGATTGAGCAATGCAAAGGAGAAAGAAGTTGTCCCCTCTTCTCTGGGAACCCGCCGCCGCATATGTCGAAAAAGAGGGAGCGGGGAAGGAAGAACAACCATTTTACTTTGGCACATGAGGTGGCGGGTTTGGCTAGGTAACATAATGGAAATGTATCGGACTGCAAATCCTGGAATGACGGTTCGACCCCGTCCTTGGCCTCGAGGAGTGGTGAGCAGCACGGAACTTGAATCAATCTTTTGGCATATAATATAGGGGGCTAGAAATCCACAGACAACATTCTGGAACTTCCAAACCAAAGAAATGCAACAGGAAATGAAATGTTACGCTTCAATAGAATGAATTCGGTAGTATTCTACCCTATGGTAGATCTAAGGTCCTGTGCCACTTGAACTCAAATCTATCTTACCTTCAATCCATCGTTGTCCAGCCAAGCCAGCCCATAACAAAATGTTAGACCGGCTGACACAACCGAATTGATTGAGGAAAAGGAAAGCCCAGCGACCAAGCACTCCCGCCCCCAAAAGCGGAGACCGAAGAACCGCCAGGTTGTCGAGGACACGTCTGAAGAGGAGGCCGGCGGCCTCTTAGTTTACCACCCTACCCACTAATGGACTATGAGGGGGGAAGGTGAACGGGAACCGACCGAAAACCCGAACCGCTTGACCCCTTCATACTCGATTCATTAGAGTTGGGGATGGATGGAACCAATCAGAAGTGAAAATCGCGCAAGCGAAGCCGGGAAACGGACCGCAGCGCAACAACTAGGACTCGTGTCGGAGGACTTTTGAGCGTGAGCTACCACTCATGCAGCGACAAGGACCCGCAACTCTCGAAGGGGCCACCAACCACCCGAATCACTGTAGCAAACCCTCCCTTTACTTTACTCAATGGATAGCGCTTATTCTCTTTCAATCAACAAAATGAGAAATGGGGGAGAAAGAAAAGAAAGAGGTCTTTATTGAAGAGGCTTTGCACCCGGAATAGGACTAATGCAGATCCAGAAGAATGGGTCTGGGCTTTCGAAAAGATGAATATGCAAAGGGTAAGGTAAAGAGAAAGTCTTTTGAACAACCAACCTGACATAAGGATTCTAGCTCGCCCACTTAGAGCAGATGGAGATTCTCGGACGGGGAAAAGCGGCACTCGACATCTATTAAACAAGACCAAGAACAAAGCCATACCATGCCCTCGGGAGAAACTAGTGATGATTGCCATGAATGCAGCCCTCGAGGACGTGTACAAGAAGGTCTTTGCCGATTCGTATCAACATGGTGCACCTCAGAGGAGCGTGAAAAGGCCGTGGAGACTTTGACCGAATGAATAGGGATCAATTGATAGACATTTTTTTTGAGGAAGAGAATCCAGGATGAACGCTTTTTTCATTCGCTATGCGCTGACTGGATGCGTACTCGCGTGATCAATCGATGGACGGGGGAATTGCGTGAATGACGAGACCGGCCTAACCTAAAGTGGGTCCTCCCCCCCTTGATGGCGAATCTTGATTGACTGACACTAGGAACCGATTCGGAGAAAGAAGAAGCATGGCATGAGATAGGCGGCGGAAGAATTTCCGATAGCGAATTACTTGACTCGATGGATGGAGGTAGAGCCCTCCAACTCAAGCACGAAATCAATGTTGAGTCAACAATAATCCAGAGGGGCACCACCAAGCGGGATCGAGACCAGCCCCTTGTATATAGGGTTCCAAACCTGCGCTTCTTCAAATATCCCATCCCAGTAGGGGCTTCAAAGCTTGACTAAGAGAAAGTGGAAAGAAAAGGGGCGCGCTAGCTGCAATCAAACTAAAGCGCTAACGAGCAAGAATGCCTATAGATAGTGCTTTAGTAATAATATAGATAGGGCTTTTTCAGGAATCGATTCTATGATTGAATAGCAGAAGTGCTACTTAGTAGTAGAAACTCGGAGAGACGGAGATGGGACTATTTCATACCTGCTAACTCCTAGGATGAGCAGTGGGTCCCTTGTTTTTGGCAGGAAGAGTTTCAGCCTTTGTTGCCCCTGGGTAGAGTGAGTCTACTTAGTGAACTGGCAGGACGCGAAGATCAATTGATCAATATGAATCTCGAGAGTGGATGGTTGATCGCCGCCTCCTTGTCCTGGAGGCTCTCCGGCCGGGGAGGGGCTTGCTATCGTAACCTTTTTCCCGGTGTATGTGAGGGTGACGAACTCCTTTTTGTTCGGTCATAGGTTGGTCCAAAGAACGAGAGTCGGCTTCCTTAAGTCCGTTGTTCCTCAGTAGCTCAGTGGTAGAGCGGTCGGCTGTTAACTGACTGGTCGTAGGTTCAAATCCTACTTGGGGAGAATTTAGAGTTCTCGCTTTTCTGACCTAGCGCCCCCTGTCCTTCTCCTTAGTTTCTAAACTAGCAGAATCGCAGGACATCAAAAGTGGGAAGTTTCTTGTTGGTTTTTCTTCCTCACTCTCGAATAGGTGAACTTGGTTCGTTCAATTCTTAGGGAGAAGAAGGATGGGAATGAATGGGAAGACTGGAGTAGTCTCTTCATTAGCCGGAAGGAATTAGTCTCCACTAGCCTCATTCGAAGAACGAACAAGAAAAGGCTTACTGTTTAGGTAGGATAGATCGATGTGGTCCAATGGCTAAAGCTCTGCCAGCTTCTTGTAGACTTACTTCTCTTTAGGCTCCGAGTTCTTTTTTTTTTTTATGGTTAAATTCTTCTTCGCCACTAGTGGCAACGAAGTTCTTGGTAATTAGCAAGGGGGAAGGAAGATCTCCACTCATTTCATTCATTCAGTGCCCGCGGTGAGGCGCGACCCACAACAAACGAAGGGGGAAAGCTTGCTTTGCTTGCTGTAGCCCTATTTTTAGGCTTGGTAAGAAGCGTAAGCTATTGTTGTAGGCTCGAGAAGGGTAGGCTCGCAGCTTCGCTCAGCAGAAGAGCCTGACTTTCTATTAGTCAAGCGCTAGCGCCCAACCGGGCTTTGAAGTGATAGGGAAAGGGAAGAAAAGAAAGATGGTCACTCCTTTTAGGAACATGGCTCGTTCATTCACTTGCTCATGAACTCGCAGCTTCGCCAGAAGCTACGAAGGGGGGGGGCCTCGGCCCGGGAAGGGGAGAGTGGCCGAGTGGTCAAAAGCGGCAGACTGTAAATCTGTTGAAGTTTTTCTACGTAGGTTCGAATCCTGCCTCTCCCACTTGTTTGTTGTAGACTTCATAGAAGAGAAAAGAGGCATTCGTCAGCGTAGGAAGGCCAACCGAGCGAAGCTCCTTTGGCCGTTCCGTGAAGTTCAATTGTATCGTATGTTAGTTAGAGAGGTTGGCGAACTACTACGATCTATAGATTCCCCATCCATATCCAATCCCAACGAGAATAGAAGCGAGTAGCTTCCGGCTTGGCTTGTAGTCGTAGTCTTTTAGCTTATATAGTCGTCGGCCTTCCTACACGCACGCGCCCGCCAGAATGCCTCCTTGGTTCGGTATGAAGCCAAGCCGATACATACGATAGGCGAAGGAAAGACCCCCCATTTCATAGCGCCTGGGGAACGCAAGTTTGATCGAGGATTGGAGAGGAGAGGTGGAAGAAAAGGCTCGGGATGAATTTAGGAGTCTTTGTGCGAGCCGTATGCGGTGAGAGTCGCACGTACGGTAACGAGGGGGGTTCGCGTCTATACGTGTAGTGTGGTGGTTGGGCCTACCCACCCTATTTGTTCCATGATCTATGGGTCTACTGGAGCTACCCACTTTGATCAATTAGCCAAGATTTTGACCGGATACGAAATCACTGGTGCTCGATCTAGTGGTATTTTTATGGGGATTCTATCTATCGCTGTAGGATCCCTATTCAAGATCACTGCAGTTCCTTTTCGGGCGGCTGTAGGACGGACGGCCGCCTATAGGTGGTAGGGTAGGGTGGGTGGTACCGCTCAGATTGCGGCCAATCTTCCTAACCGCGCGCGGGCCGGGCTTAGAGCGCGTGAAACTCATCACTACCTCGTAAGGGCGTTGAGACCATAGCATGTTACACGAAAGCGCCGCTTTCTCTGTAGTATTGTCACACAGCTGCCCGCCTAGAAGAGCCACTCGCTCTGTAGTGTTGTCACACAAGATAAGCACGCCGCCCGCCTGCTGGCCGGGCGAATCTAAGTTCTCTTCCGGTCAACTGTCCACCCAGTCAAGTGCAAAAAAACACAGTAGAATCACGCAACGCACGCTGCTGGTGTGCTTCCTGCTCGCGAGGAAAGAAAGAAGAGCGACAAGGTTAAGTTCAGATTTGACTGTTTGCAGCATGGGAGCAGATTACCCAAAAAATACCTGGGAACAATGAAAAAACAAAAAAAAGATATCTCGGTAACGAAAACTATAGGGGGCTGTATTGGCGAGATCCAACGGTGAACAGCTGCCCAAAAGAAAAACCGCCTGGAAGTCCGAGGACCTTTAGTACTGTACTCTACCCCCGAACCAGCAGCCTTCGCGCCAAGCAAGACCGCCCTTGTCCCTTTCCTTTATCCATTCCGCCTCCTTCTTTGCTTTGTTCCAATAGAGTCTAAGGCAAAGCTAAAGTGGTTCGTATGCCTACTTTACCTACTTGACGAAAGGGAACGAACTGAGTTTCGTTTCCGGGTTTATGGATTGGATTCAGTCAGCCTCACTCCTTCCTTTTTATGTTGTCGTGATGGTTACCGGCGAACGCTCCCAAAGGCGACCCTCTCGAGTTTCCGGCTGTTTTCTAGATTGAAGTAGCCTTTCGTCGCCCCGAAGGAAGTCACTATCAAAGAGCTCGCCCTACTGAAGTACCAAAGGTGCGCTCAGCCCGGTGACTAAGAAATGGGTTTGCGCTTGAATTTAAGTGATGAGGTTTTTCGAGGGAAGTAGGGCTCTTATTGACTAAAAGTGGGTTCTTCGCTTTCCTTTAGAATGAAAGTTGCTATGAAGCCCCTACTACTTACTTTGTTTGATTCAAAAGGCGAACGGCCCCCCAACAAGTCGTATGGGGTGGGGCGCTTGTGATAAGCTGCCTTGGATATGAGGAATTCTAAAAAAAACAAAAAAGGAAAAGTCCGTTATTTTACGAAGATCTTTCTATCAATAGATAGGAATGAGTGTTCGATATAGGGGATAGAATCCATCTGCTCTTTCTCTCTCCATTTTTCTTCCCCTCTCCTCGTTCCGCCCGCTGGCCTATTGGGATAGCAGCCTTCGGGCTTTGCCTGCCCTTTCTAATAAAGAATTCTGGCTCGGCCCGGGAAAGCGCTGGCAACAACAGAAAGGAAGGGGTCCATGTAGCTGCTGCGCCCGCCCCCCCTCTTAGTCAATGGGGCAGCAGGTTCGGCATCTACTACAAAAGAGAGAATCCACTTCAGATAACCACGCCTCTGCTAGGCAGCGTGTGGAATGGCCGAGAGCGGACCTTATTGGATATATAATCCAAGTCGAGAGTAGAGTTACGGGAACAGCCGTCTGATGGAAAACGACTTTCACGTTCGGTTCAGAGAGCACTTTTTTCGTTGAGAATTCCTCGTTCCCTCTCGATAGACCAGCGGCGAATTCTAAACTTGTGGGGCCCTATCTATTCCATCTCTCGAGCCCCGAAGAAAACCCCCCTCCCCTTCGGATTCCATATCTCTTTTGACTCTATATATGTGGGCACCTGATATCTATGAGGGTTCACCCACCCCGGTTACAGCATTCCTTTCTATTGCGCCTAAAATCTCTATTTCTGCTAATATTTCACGTCTTTCTATTTATGGTTCTTATGGAGCTACATTGCAACAAATCTTCTTTTTCTGCAGCATTGCTTCTATGATCTTAGGAGCGCTGGCCGCCATGGCCCAAACGAAAGTCAAAAGACTTCTAGCTCATAGTTCAATTGGACATGTAGGTTATATTCGTACTGGTTTCTCATGTGGAACCATAGAAGGAATTCAATCACTACTAATTGGTATCTTTATTTATGCATCAATGACGATAGATGCATTCGCCATAGTTTCAGCATTACGGCAAAGCCGTGTCAAATATATAGCGGATTTGGGCGCTCTAGCCAAAACGAATCCTATTTCGGCTATTACCTTCTCCATTACTATGTTCTCATACGCAGGAATACCCCCGTTAGCCGGCTTTTGTAGCAAATTCTATTTGTTCTTCGCCGCTTTGGGTTGTGGGGCTTACTTCCTAGCCCCAGTGGGAGTAGTGACTAGCGTTATAGGTCGTTGGGCGGCCGGAAGGTTGCCACGAGTAAGTCAGTTTGGGGGACCGAAGGCAGTTCTCCGTGGACCGGACACGTAGCTTACCGAATCAGTTGCGACACGGATGGGAATGCATGCTACGAAAGATAGGGTCGAGTCTGATACATCAACCGTCTACTCAATATCCTTGTACGAGTCCACAATCACTACACGAGATGAACCTTGGTTTGGTGAATTGAAGTTGGCCTTAGGTGTAATAGGACTCCCAGTTACTGTACGCGATCGTATACTGAGGTGCTCCCCGCCGGTTGTTGGAACGACGCGAGCCGGGCCGGGTCTCGATTCAGAAAGATGAAGGGCCCAAAAGTCTAAATAGGGAGTTA